>WEIT01010485.1:849048-860277 GCA_013389985.1 Dryoscopus gambensis | reverse complement strand
GTCAAAAGCCACATCAAAATTCTCCAAAGGACTTCCACCAGAACTCAAGAGGTAGGCACACTGTTAAAGGACTTTAGGAATGGAGGTCAGTGACCCTCAGTGCAGCTTCATCGCAAATGTTCCTGCTTGGCAAGTAGGGGATCAGGCACCCATAGTGTAGGGGCTTGCTTAAGGTCAGAGAACCACTTAGTCTGGAGGAAATGAAAGCCCTTTCCACCCCTTTTCCCCATTCTCACAGTGTCAAATGAAGGAGAAGCACCATTCTTGAATTAAGTAATTTTATAAAATATCAAGCAAAAGCTATTAGATTTATCAAAAGCAGCATCAGCTAATTCAGAAAGTGGTCTCTGTCCTCTGGTCTCTGGAGTAGTACAGCAACATTCTGTAGTGGTGCTCTGAAGATTTATGGTTTACTTGCTTGTACAGTGTTGGCACTGATGTGTTGGAGTGAAGATTTACCTTTGTAAGTCATTTGTTTCTGAACTCATTTTGACTTACTTTAAGTTTACTGATAAGTGGCTGGGATTTAGAGTGGTTGGGAGAGTGACGTAATCAAAGTCACACTTTGGTACATGGAGGCAAAATAAGTATCAAGGCCAGGAAATTTTGCAAAGTGCCACCGGATGAAATAAATAACTCTGGAATAAAGATGAAGAGGGCACCACATACTGAAAGGAAAGATCTGTTTGAAGTGGAGAGAGCAGGATGACAATTTTCATGTGGCTAATTGATGCAGCAATTCCAGCAGGAAGTCTTGTAACTGATGATATATCCAACACCTCCAAACGCCCCCTGGGAAGCAGAGGTGATGAACATCTTTGATAAGCCATTTTCTGCGGGCTTTCATTCTTTGCTAAGATAAGGGATGATTTCTCATAGCCCTTCTAGCCCCTAATGACCTTTTTGTATTATCAGTTGGGGCCTGCCATTGCTCCTGGAAACAGGAATAGCTTCCTTTCACACTGTGTCTGTGAGACAGGTAATGAGACAGGGAAAGATACAGGTACAAGACTTAGTGAAGACGACTAAATCCAAAGTGCTACATTCTGTACCCAGCTTTGGCTCCAGTTTCTCCAAAGAAGAACTAGCTATAAGCTGCATGTAAAAGGCCAGTGATATTTAAGCACTTGGCTCTGAAGAGATCTGGGAATGAGAAATGCCACACAGTAGAAGCTATTACTGTTGTTATTTTACTGTGGGGAGTTCACTGACAGCCTCAAAGAGTGGTGGAGGAGAAGGGTGGCGTACAGAAGGAGGAAAAGCCATTAGGATGGGCAGAGAGGGCACTACCTGGAGCAGACTTACAATAGGGTTATGGACAAATCTCTCACACCAGAAACCCAGAAAAATCAGTGAAAAGGCTCTTATTGTTGTCTTTAAGGTCAAGATTTCACAGAGGTCTGACCTCAGCTTTATGTAGTCCAAAGTATAAGTCACAGCCTCCCAAAGGGAGCTCCAACAAAGCATGGCACGGGAGTGATATTTGCCTTTAAGCTCTTCGATATGTCACCATGGCTTTTATATCTCATTCTTCTCTCATATGTGTGAGCTCTTCTGAAGGCTCTGCATTGAGTTCCCTGCAGAGGTCATTAGTGCCTCTCCTGGGGCAGCAAATGTGGAGACAAGGGCTAAAAAAATACATGGGTTTCACAAGAACTCAGTACTACATTCAAGAAACACTGTCTCTGTCCTCAGATAGCTTTCCAAGCACATGATGGGGAAAACACTGGTGGTGTTTCAATCAGCACTCTGCAGCTCTCCAGATCTGCCGTGGTTCTCAGAGCCCTGAGTTCCCTGCTACACTGAGCCTCCTGGTGTTAATGGAATGACACCTGTGTGCAAAGCCTCCACAAAGCACACATTCCCTGCCAGCCCAAAGGGAAGATGTGGCAAAATCACTGAAACTCTTTGACTCTGGCAGAAGGTGGAGTTTAATGTCCTGTTATAAAGTACAGGGAGCCTAATCCTTGGCCCTCATTGTCTCCTGAAATTAAGTGAATTTAATTTAACGGAAATGAAAGGAAATTTTATCTTAATAAACCTTGAGTATTTACTGGCTTTACTTTCCTTAAGTAACCAGGGGGAATTTAAACTGATCATTTGTTTTCCTGTGGAAAAATCCCATGCACTGTAATAGAGGAGACCCTGAAAGGCTTTTATCTTAATTACTGCAGAAAATTACAGAGAATTAGATCCTTTCTAATGGTTTTCTGAATCATCCTTTGGGATTTGATAGCAGGAATATAATTCGCTATTGAATTGTATAGACTAGTGGAATAACAATGCCTCTAGAAAAGTGTTCACTATCTATTAATGTCTATAGGGCTTCCCTACAAAAGGTTTCTAAAAGCCTTTTATTTACAAATACTTCCAGGGGCTTCTATTATGCTGTACACCTTTGTTTATAATGCACACTCATTAAAGTAAGAAAAGCAAAACTAGACAGCAGAGACCAGTGATCTGGCTTCTGGGAAAAAGGACAGCATGAAGAGATCATCTTCATAACCCCGTGAAAATGCATCACATAGCCAAGAAAGGCAGAAGAAGCTAAGGTTTTCATCCTGCATGGAGTTACTGCTGGCAGACCCTTGTTCCCACCTAAACTCTGCAGCTTTAGGGAGCTGCAAAGAGCTTTATTTTGGATTACAGCTGCATTAACACAGTAAGTTGATAGCGGAATTTGATCAAACCCTGGAAGTTTGCATGCAAGAACCCATGACTGCATGTGTAATACAGCAATAACTGATCAGTTCCTTGTTTACTTCCTTCAGCTGAGCGGCAGCTGGGTCTTTCAGCTACAACCACAGCTCCCTCCTGAGCAGACTGTGCTGTACATAGCCTGTTTCTTCCTCCCCTAGTACTTATTGCACTGACAGAAAAGGACTCCCTGAACCCTGATCTGCACCCTCACTTCCACCTCACAGACATCAGTAGTGTCACCTAGGGATAACTGGGTCTTAGTTGTGGGTTGGTTTGCTACACAGATCTGGTCTCACTGTTAACATGCTTTAGCGTCCGAGGAACACTTGCAGTCACAGTGTGGTAGGTCAGGTGCTTTGTGTATTTAGGACTGATACCAAGCTCCTTTTCCAACTCCCAGTCAGCAGCAAGGAGTAAGGGCTACACAGTATGTGCTTTGGGAGTTTTCCGTTTCTGATGGGTATTTCTGTTCCTTTTTTGGTTTATGCTAATTGCTTTTGCACTCTTTTTATACAGCCTTGAAGGAAAAGACCTGGCTAAGTGTAGTTGTGTGCTGCTCAACAGATTTGTTATTTCACCACCTGAAGGAGAGCATGCTGAATGGTGCCTGACTTCAGCACGTGCTGCCGGAGCTGCCCAGGGTTTAAGCAGTACAGCTAAGGCTGCCAGATGCAAGTGTTTGCAGAAGTCACAGAAAGTCTAGGCATCTATCCTCAATTGCCTCTTGAAAGTGCCCAGCAGGGAAAATGGAAGACGGATGTCAGCAGCAACTTCAGGATTTGCTTGTTTCTGCAAAAGAGGTGAGGATAGAAGAGGAAACACAGTGACTTTATGTGACTTTCCAGGTGACAACATGCCAAGCTTTCACACAGGAGTCACAGAGGGATTCTAGCACTGAAGGATACTGAGGGGTTTGTTTTGAGAAAAATTAAATTAGGAAAATGTTACAAAAGTATCCCAACATAGCATACCTGTGCCAGGTATCCCAACACTGCATACCCATGCATTGAAAGTCCACATGACAAAAGGTGTTTGATTATCTCAGACTAAAAGGTGCTTTTCATTTCCCAGGGACCCATTTATATTGCAGATATTCATGGGCCTGCCAACTGCTAACACAAAACACTTGAGAGTAAATACAGACCATTCCAAAAGCAGAAAAAAAGCATGCTCAGTACTGGAAGTAGAAAACAAATTATTTTAGTTATTAGATTTACCAGTTGAACTAAAGCTAGAAAAACCATTCATGTGTGCTGCAGTTCTGACCAAGTCCTGGCTCACTAATATCTCTCATGAAAAGCACAATTACCTTGATTTTCNGCAGAGAGACAAGTCCTGTGTTCAGGACACAAACTCCTACTCATTATTATAGATCTCTAAAATGTTTTATCTGACACATTTTCAGGCTGTCACAAGAATTACAGGATATTTTTTTTTGTTATTGTAGATTGTTCCTGCTTTTTGTTTATCCATCTCAGATTTTCCCTTTCTCAGATATGAACCCATGCACCAGCCAAAGCTGTGCTGAAAGCTGCTTCTCAGCAATACAAAAAATGAGTCCTTAAAAATCTGCCGGCAGTGGCCAGATGCAGAGAGGTTTTTAGTGAAGTAGGGCAGTTAAATACAGTACAGAGCTCAGGCCTCCTGGATTTCATTTTATGTTAATGTATTTTTATAGAAAGGCTCAAGGAAATCTCTTAGATCTTCATACTAATGAAAAGGAAATTGATATATAAGTCAGCATGGTTTGACAATCATTTACAGATTGGGGTATTCTAACAGGAAGCAGAATGTGGTGAAAAGCAGAAGAAAGGGACTATTGGCTTTCAACATGTGACCAAGGGACTGTTTCCTCTTTGTGTGGATGCTGCCACAGGGAATTGTAGCATTTCCTGCAAACCTCCATTTTCCCACACCTTTATGACAACTAGTAAGAAGTGTGTTTTCCACAGGAAAGAATCTGGGTGTTGGAGTGTTTCTTGTTTTCAAACCTGGAAAAATATCCATCTTTTACAGCTACAGCCATTTTACAGCTGTGGCCACTACACAGTGGCCTGGAGAACTGAGTCACCTGTGAACTCAGTGTGGGATTTTAAGTAAGAAATGATGCTGAGACTGGTACATTACGAGGCTCCAAAGAGGTAACAGGTATGTCTAAATCACAGTTGCTATTTTGCTGAGTTTGCATGTAAAGTGCTGTGCTGAAAGCCACTCAAGAGCTGCAGAATATGATGTGAGAGTTAAACTGCTGCTGGTAGTCACCTTGTGAGCAGAGGGGTGGCTCAAGAGAAATGGTGTAATTGGGTCTTCTAGGCCTGAACATCACTGCAGGCACAGACCCACTGGTCACGTTTCTAAGCTCCTGGATAGGAAGAGAGTTGCTGAGTGGGGTCTCTGAGCATACAAGGAAATGAAACAGAAGTGCTAATGACCCCTTCTTCATTATGTTTATATCTGGTTTCCAGTACAATAGGGCCCTGATTATAATTTGTGGCTTTTGATATTATTGTAATACAAGCAATTAGCTACAAATGAACAACAGCAAAGAGTAGACAAGCTGTATATAATGCATATAGATGTATAAGGGAGCATGTCAGGCTGTTTGTGTTCCCCAAACTGCCACACCAAAATTTATTTATTACATGTGGAACCAAACCCAAACACCAAATCTGTATCCTCTCCATGTAGGAGAAATTTGCACATGGATGAGGGATTTAATGTTCTGGCCATATCCCTGTAACAAAGCATTAGCTCCAGTGCAGCACTGCAATGCTCGACACTGCTCAGATATGAATCCAAATTTTACTGCTTGAGAAAATCACAATTTAAAATAAAACTAATGACAGAAAATTAACATAAATCCAGGAAATGAGCAGCAGAAATCTATTCCAACATTGCTCACAGAGGCTCTGAGCCAGCCCACTTAGAGGTTATGAAGTTTATCAGATCAACTTCAAAGGTGTCTGGCTACAATCTAATGACACTTTACAATAATGAGATAAATAGATCAACAGTATATTTTCACCAAAAAAAAAGACAAAGAAAAGACAAAAAAAAAAAAGACACTGAGGCAAGAATAGTAAATGATCTGCCTGGGGACTTTCAATAGTTGTTGTCTGAAGCTGGTTGAGAATCAGGAGTCTGCTTCTTAGAATTTTACTTTAAAGGATCTGCTCTTCTTTTAGAAAGTGTTTAAGCATCCTGAGTATGGGTGCTTTGAGGTTGGCTATGACAGATACAGTGTTATTGTTTCAAAAAATTTTAATGAGCACAGCTCTGCTGCCATGTGGATGGCTCAATGCTGTGTTCTACTGACAGGATGCAGATCACAACTCTTCACAGGGGAAGTTTTTTTTTTTTTAATCTGGAGAAAAAGTTTCAGTCTGTCAAGGAAGCAATACACACCTTTTCAAAACTGTCTGAAGATTGTGGTGTGTGCTGGATGCTACTGGTCTGACATAATCCTTTGCGTATTGAGATTGTGCCTGTAAATCACCCAGATTTTTAGCTACAGACACAAAGTCTGTGGTGCCTGGAGGGGGGTGCCTGGAGGGAGAATAAGGAGGGAGCAGAGCTTGTCATGGTCTCTGGGAGGCATGTGGGGGACACTAGGTGTTTGGAGAAGGACACAATTGAGTATAATCCATGCTGGTTTGGCTGGCAAATTTAATAGTTGTGACCACACATGTCCCATGTGGAGACAGATCCAGGTGGTGAAATTAATGGAATCCATGGGCCAGGATTGAGCTGGTTTTACCCTACAAGTGGGGGAAATCAAGAGGGAACCCTGAATACAGAACAGGAGCCCAATTCCTTGCCAGTTCCAAATCTCCAGAGTCTGGGAGTGCTGTGATGGGACTGAATGACTGCAGTTCCTCCAAGTCTTGCCCCTTTGAAGCATGTAACTTGATCAGCAGAGCCAGGGAAACGACATGAGTCCAGACTTCATCTGCAAGACTCTGCGTGCCCTGAGTCTTCACTAAACCCAGCCTTTGTAGGTCCCAGCCTTGTGGAGCCTGAAGACTGCTACCTGTAAGTGCTATTTTGAAGATATTTTTGGGGTGTGTGAAACACAGGCAAAGTTTCTGGCATCAGAAGGAGGGGAAGACCTGACACAAAGAAGCACAAGAAGTGCTTTGGTGGCATCATGGAATGCTGTGACATTCCAGTTCTGTCCAGGAGTCCCAAAATGCCCTGCTCCAGAACCAGACCAGGGACTTCTAGTGGAGGGAAAGATCTGAAGAGCAGTGAAGCAGCTGAAGTACACTAGGATATCACCAGCCAAATGAAAGTGAGGTCCTGATTAATGTGATTAATTAACCTGATTAATTAGGTTTGGTGCTTCTCTGGGCTCATTCCTACTGGGACTGGTGCAGATCTGGGAATTGAGGCCCCACAGAGAAAGTGTACAGGCAGAAGAAAAGGGAGAAATCTTGGCCAGGATTCAGCTATCAATGGGAAGAGCACAGCTGAGTGCAAAGCCAGTGAAGGAGAGGGAGGAGGATGGCACAGCAGGATCCGTGGTCTGCCACTGAGCGACTCCCTCTATGTGAGCAGCTCATTTCCCTGCTCTGTCATTCTTCTTATCTGCACAGACAGCCTGTTCTATAGGCCAGGACCAGGTTTCTGCAAAACAAGGCACAAAGGACCCTTGAACAGCTTAGAAGGTACCGCAATAATATAAAGCAGAAATTGCAGCCACCAGATGGAGAAAATAGAGCACTTCCAGTCAGCAATTTTGTTCCTGGTGAAGTCCCATGCCACATGAAGCTTTGAGCTAGAGCTGCTGCAGTGCTAAGTACAGAAAATGGAGATCTTTTCGGAGTCTACTTTTAAAATTAAGAAACTGGGTACAATTTCCATGAAATGAGGCATGAACTTAGCTCATTTTGCATCATGCTCTAATTACCAACTGCAGTGAAATATTCTAAGATGATGTATCTCAGGCTCCATCTTATTTCTGGATCTTGTTCCAATTAATTCCCTCTACCAGTTTACAGCTTCTAAATGAAATGCATTGAACATCAGGCCATGAGTTGCCTGGTCTTTCTCCCTTGGTATCCTGGGCCAATTGCTCTTCATAGCTACCCCAGTACTGTTTTGCCAGTCTTAGGATCATGGTATTAATACTCACTTCCTATCCAGCAGTTTTTTGAGACAGCCTATTCCAGTGTGAAAAGCTTTTTGAGGTCCCAGGTCATGCTACAGAAGTGAGAACATTTATTTCTTCTCTTTCACATCATTTCTCTGTGGCCTGTTCTATTTCTGAATGCTGGAAATGGCATTGAAAAAAAACCCAGGGTATCTGTTCTGCAAGAGAAAAGGAAGAGGAAGTCTATTTTGAAGGAGGAAAAGAGGAAGGCTGTTTGAAGGAAAGAGAGAACACATGGGAGGAATGAAGGGTGAATGTGAGAGGGAGAGCACAGATTCTAGTGCAGGTGAGAAAGAGTTTAGTAATCCAGGTTTTGAATCCCTGTCCTGAATAAGATGAATGTCCTCACTGGCAAGTCTTGGGGCCAGCACTGCAAAGGCCATAGGTTCCTTACAGGTCCCAAATAATGCTCACAAGAGGAGCTTTGAGGATGCTGCATTTTTTCCACAAAGAGTTCAATTTCAGAAAGAAAAAAGATTTGGTAGAAAACTCCGGGCCAACACTATTTGCAACCTCATTCTCATTTATTTGCTCAAGTAATCCCCAGTGCTTGATTTACGTAAGACTTGAATTAACTGTGTATTTATTCAGAGATCTTAAATTACACTGATGTGATGAGGTAAAATTGCAAGCTGATGCAGTTTCAAGGGTATTAACAAGCACATGATAGTGAGGCAGATCCTACTTGCCACTGAGTAAATCCCATTCAAAGGTTTCTAGAGAAGGTGGTAAAAAGGATCTTTTACAAGTACAACTTCTTTTCATGAAGCGAAATTTCTCTTAGCACTGAGGTGAGGTAGAGAGGTGCAGTACCTGTCAGACACTCTTGAAGAAAATTAAAACTGCTTACTTGATGCTGCTCTTGGTGAACAGTCTTAGTTTGAGCTCAGACACTGAATGTAGCACATTTTTGGATCTGAGCAATTTTGGAATAATGCATGGTACCATGAATAAAACAAATTCAGATGAGAAAGAAGCATGGAGCAGTTACGACCCTGATCTAATGAAAATTTTCTCTAAATATGAAGGTGACTATAACTTCAAGTAGAGGTGCCATTAAAAAAGACAAACTGAAATCACCATTGCTTCTGGGGTTAGCTGTTTCTGAAGTACTTCATGTTTTCAATGGGTGCTTAGTGAATTCAGGCAATGAAAGCTAGCTATGAAGTTGTCACTGAATGAGACTTAAACCTGTTAAATGAAGAGGGAGGAAAATGATAATGTAAGTCTGTGGTTGATGTGGGCAGAGAGTTGATGGGACCATTTGGAGGTCCACTGAAAGACAGAATCTGAGACAAAATGCTCATAAAGAAATGACTGGCAGTTCCAGTATTGAAATATGATGCAGCAAACAAGATATGGTTAGGAAAGAAAGCTACCTGGTCCACGAAGCTTGTGGAGATCGTCAGCTTGAAAAAGATGAGGCAAGAGGATTGGGGATGAAAACTATAACTGGTATAAAAAGATCCATCCGCTTTGCCTAAGTGGTGCCAGTGATGCATACGGCAGAGCTGCTGGCCGTTTGCACCACGTGAAAGGGAAACAAGGATACCCACACAGCTAAAAATGGTTATGAAAGGCACACAGGGGACTCAGAGATGTTCCGAGATGGACAGGGCAACACAGAAGGTCTTGAAGAGAGATTGGGGTTCAGGAGCTACTGTGACTTCTGTGGGAGCAGCATTATCACAAGAGGGAGCTGTCCGCCTGTATGAGATTGTCACCCCAGCCAGACACACCGCAGGGAAACAGCACCAGGGCTCTCAAACCCTGGGAGAGGCAGGAGGCAAGAGGTCCCGAGTGCTCAGACAGGCAGTGACCACAGCAGCCTAGCAGGGGAGGACACGGGCTGAGCCGGGCTAGCAGAACGAATCCCCCAAGGCAAGCCACCAACACTGCACACTGCTAATTGCTCTTCTGCAAGTCAGATCCTGCATTGTGCTAGTGCTATCAGTTAATTGGGTTTTTGTTTTTCTGTAGGCTTTTCCTGGGAGGGAGAAAAAGGAGAGGTGCTTGGTCAAAGTCAGACAAGGTGCTAGTCAGAGGTTCACGTGACAAGGCAGCTGATCACCAAGGCTCCGATGGTGAATGAAGTCGATGTGTGTCAGTCGGCTGTGAGCAGCGTCTGAACACAACAGCGCCTGTGTACCCAGCAGAGGGCATGTGCACACACACACACCCCCCCACCTCCTCCTGCCTTTACCTCTGGGACATCATTTCTTAGATAATGAGCATATCAGTGCCCTCAAAACTGTATAAGTGGCTACAGGACAAAGCCAGAGGCATCAGGTGTTCTGCTTTGAATGGTTTGTGGTTTCTGTTACAGGGTCCAAACCTACCCTTGTGCTGAACTTCCATTTCTGATCAAGATAATGGTTCAGAGGAACTAAGTAACGTCCCTAAGCTCAGGTTTACAGACTGGCACCTGTATTTACAATGTATCAGGCAACCCAGCCTGTAACCTCTTCACACCAGCCTGTAACTTCTTCACACTGAGCTTAGTTTCATCTTCAATTATTTCTCTGAATGCTCACGCCCGATTTTGGTAGACACATTTTACCATAGTCTGAGACTGAGCTGATAGCTTTGTTTCCTGCCAAGAGTCTTGAGAGGATAATACATATCCAAGCAGTTTGCATCAGTGCCATAGAATCTAAATGCTATAGGATCGAAATGCCCTATAGAAGGCAAACACAATATATTTTTATGCACCCTGGGCAGGAAGATAGACAGTTCTTCCAGTGGATGCACTAAGGTATGTAATGGATCGTGCTGTATATATTCAATGATGGGTGAAGGCATAGAAGATCAGGCTAAAGGGAGAAAACCACTGCAGGCTGAAAAGTTAGAAGGCGTCAAAAATAGACACAGAAGGAAAGGGTGTAGTCTTGTCGATGGAAGAAATGGATGAAGATCAGAGGTCTGGGCTCCTTGCCACAGGCTATTTGACTTCGAGATCCCATTTCTCTCCTACCCTTTGTCTATGTAGCTCCCAGGAGCTTCGAGACAGTGTTGGTGTCAGGCGCAGCAGTAACTGTACTTTATCTTGGCCATTTCTCCTAAGATATGCGATAAAATCACTTCTTATATATATGCATATATGTATATATAAAGCAAGCTTCCAGATACTGTAAGAAGCTAAAAAGGAATAAACACAGAATATCTTGGGAACATGTGGCAGGAGCAGAGTTCCCAGCCAGCTATTAATCCACTTGCAGGACAAGGCTTTTGCTGAAGTTTAAAATTAAATTTAAATTTAAAAAGGAAGAAAAAAAAAAGGATCTTATCCCGAGCCAGCGGTCTTGCTCCAGGCTCAGCACCCGCCCGCCGTGACGCCGGCAGTGGAGCAACCCCCCCGCGGCCCCGGCCCGGCGCAG
>WEIT01010485.1:788322-848606 GCA_013389985.1 Dryoscopus gambensis | reverse complement strand
GCGCCGCGGGCGCGCCGGGCTGGGGGGGGGGTCCCCGGTCCCATGGCGGCCCTCACCTCCAGGAAACTATTTTTTCCTGTCCTATCCAACTAGCCTTTGGCAGCGATGTATTTATAAGCACAGAGGAAAGGCTGGGTCGCAGTGCTGACCGGTGCCCGAGAAAGACGCCGAGCCAGCAGGGCTGCAGGCTAGGCGAGCCCGACCCTTTATTGTTTTTTCTCTCCCAACTATCGAGGCGTAGGGAACACAGATTTTTTTTTTTTCCTGGACCGATTATTTTGGTTATTAGACCGGCGGATGCTTATACAGGAGCATCTCCCGAACTGCCTTTCTTGCTTAGGTTGCAAAACTCACAGCGAGTGGAGCAAGTCAGCTTGTGGCGGGGGAGTCCTCATCTGCGTGAAACTTTGAATCGCGGGCAGGGATCCTTATACCAGGGTGAAGCATTTGTTGGCCCTTGCGGAAATCACCTGGGCTCTGGCATGACTAAGGCTTCTTAAGAGTAACAGTAGAATGACTAACAGCTCTGATTCCCCAGGTAGTCAGTTTCTGATAAATATTTACCTTGAAGTAAGAAATCACTCAGACAAATAAGAGCCTTCAGGATACAAAAGGATGCTCTTTAACATGCAGATTAGACCTTGAAATCAGTCATCCAAGTCTGAATCATTGTCTTAAACATTCTCTCAAACATTTCTGCCTAAACAGCTGCTGTGGCCAATGAATGGTTCTTTGCAGCCCAGAGGTGCACATACACCTTTAAAGCATGCTTTAACCAAGTGTGTGGTGTACATGTACACTCTGAATAACCTACATCACTTTTCTCATCCAGAAACACAGAGCTCTCCTATTGCAATAATTATTGTTTTCTGTATTGAAGGATGGTCACTATAACAGACCACTTCCTCTATAGCCATGAACATACCTACAGTCTGTAATGAGAATCTACCTGTCCTGCTGGTTATCTTGTAAGGTACCTAGATAAGTATAATTGCCTGCTGCATGGGATTTGCACAGTTTTATGTGTGTGTTGCTTTTTCACCAAGGGCTGGACAGGATATAGCAGACTAAATTTAGCCTGAGAACAAGGACAACAAGTTGAAAAGTCAGTACCATGTATATTTATAGTTACAGTTATAAATATTTTTCCCTTCTGAGTTAAACAACAACAAAAAGGTGTGGTGAAGCCATGGTTGCATCAAAGCCTGTAGGATTTTTGTTCTCAAAAACCTGATCCGGTGGAAGTCATCTCCTGTTATGATCTGATACATTTTTCAATCAGGGCTTTAAATAACTGGCTGACGAAGCATGGCTGGATGGGATGGAGCAAAGGAGAGTGGAGAGAAAACAGCTATAGCTTGCAGTGTGGCTAGCAAGTAGAGAAAGCTTTGTATGATCCTGTTTAAGCATTAATAGTCTTTGCAGAGTACAAGGACCGCAGAATTTCTTCCTGCCTCATGTGGGAGAAGGCAATAGAAGAAAGACAGAAGAATGAACTGGAGCATGCCTTGTATTTCTGAAAATGCACTCTAATGCCTCGCTGTTCATGAAACAGGGAGCCTTGGGCTGTTTAGAAATAATGTAAATTAATGTGGTTATCTTTGTTAATATAACGACTGGGAGATGAGCATTCTTCAGTTTTAAATGTATAACTAAACCTTTGGTTTCAACAAAAGCTATATTTCTGTCTAAGTTGTACCTGATAATTTTCAGTAAGTCTTGTTTCTGAATAAAAGAAGAGACTTGAGGACCGAGCCCAGGACAGAAATGGAGATGGGATGTCTGATTTGTCTGCATTAGACCTAGAAGTCGTGTTCGTGGATCAGATCCTTCTTAGCAAAAGAGGCTCTTAAATCTAAAAGGATTTAACTTATTAATAAATAGCTTGTTCCCCTGTGCGTGATCCCTCCCATACGTACTGCTCTTATCTTGTCGGGTGATGATAGGAAAATTAAACATAGCTTTCCTGATTTAATTACATTGGTGTGTAATTGGTGGATGAATGATAGGTGAGGAGACCTTGTGCAGATTCTCAGATGTTTGTACTCTGCATGGCTTGCCCTCTAGGTCAGACTTTGCTTTTAATTTGTATTAACTCTTTTTCATCTGTGTTGTCTTGCCCTGGCAATAAGCAACTGAACTCTGGGAGATTGAAAGTGTTGGTGAGAAAATTAGGGAGAGGTGCTACTTGTCGTGCATTTGTCCAAAATCGTGTGCCCCAGCATTAGAACAGGACTGAAAGTGACTAACCTCTCTGGTGGGGGAAGTGAGTGTTTTCTGAATGTGGGTAGTTCCTGGACATTCACAATCCCTTTCACAGTCAAGACCATATGGTCTTGCCAACACCCTACATCAAAACAACAGGTGTATTTTGATGCCTTTGCTGGATAACTTCCTATACTCACACTGAGCTACGCCTGATAAATACTTGTCTCTTTGACTCAGGTATAACTGAGCTTCAGAGGAGAGGAAGGCTGTAGTAACCAAGAAAGAGAGTGGAGAAAAGACAGTCTTGTTTCCTGGGCAGAGGGCTGGCTAAGAAAAGCTGAGACCAAGTCTCTGCCTGCTAGTCGTGAAAGGAGCTAATTACTTATTCCCCTGATGACTCAGTTTGGGGGGGAAGATTGTGCATAAAGAGTGATAAAGGAGTATTTTTATCAAATGATGATATTACAGTCAATGATATTTTGATTTTTAAAGCACTTGATGCCATTGTGATGAGAGGTGCATAGCAGTCATATTAAAAACCTTTTAAGGGTACCTGACCTAGAGAGTATTGTTCTTGCAGTGCAAGTACTTTAAGGAAATTCTTTAATAAACACTACCTGTCTCTTTCTGTTCAGCACTTAAGTACAAAGTGCTTTAATGCACAGAAGAGGTAGGCTTAAAAAACCCATATATTATGCTCTTGGGAACTAGAAAATTGCATATAAAATAACCCCTTGAAATCTCTAGTGCTATTGCTGCCTCAAACCAGTTCATGTTATTTGGAATACTAACTCTAGAATTTTATTTATTAACAAGAGAAAGGAAAAGAGAGATAGGAATAAGTACAGACTATATAGAGCTATATTCTCCACTCCAGGTACACATCAATGTTCAGTCATCTAGAGCAGTTTTCAAGCTCTTCGGGTTGGTGTTTTGTTTCTATTGAGGCTTCTCAGCAGAGCCAGAAGACAGATGCTTAGGACATTTCATGCCATTCTCCTTCCTGAGAAATCAAATTAGGGAAAGGACTAGTTTAAATTGGTGCTAATCTGGCCTTTTGGGTTTTTAAGGCCTGTAGTGTGTATTTTTGTCACTTTAGTGTTTACTTCTGTGGGAAGTGCCCACCAGGGCAGGCCATGCTTTGAGCATCTGCAACCAGCTGCAACTTAGAGCTGTTGACAAGACCTCTAGAGAGCTTGTCTCAGCACCTGATACAGGAGAGGTGGTGAGCCTATTCTGAGATCATTTCCTAATTCTCTGGTGTCTGCCTGCTGCTGCACTGGATGTGCTAGCAAGTGTTTGTGATAGAGGCAAGTCTCAGAGTGGAAGCAGGGCTGGCATCAGCAAGTGATTTCTGTTGCCAATACTGGGTTCCGGAATGGAGTGAGCTACCCTGCTGAGCCCCTGCATCTGTAGCAAGGCTTCCAGCTGTTTCTTGGACTGGTGGGCCCCTAAAATATATACTGTGGAGGTGCAGATTGCTGTACTGACAACACAGGTGTCCTCACAATAGCTTGCTTTTATCAGCAGCTTCTACAAAGAAAGAATTTTCCAGTCGCCCCCTGTACCTGAGGTCTGTGTAGCAGAACAGCATTGGCAGTGTGACTCTTGTGTGAGTTTGCATGGCATTTTTTTCTCCCCTTCCCTACCTGCCATAACTTGCTGATAAAATCTGTTGTAGATTAGATTTCAGGCATTGTTTGAAGTGTTACCTGTGTGTCTAGGATACATCATGGAAATTCTCTGGTTCCTGTTGTAGTGCTGAGCTGATGAAATAGCAACAGGATTGGAGTGATCTCTGTAGGGTTAAGTCTTTTGTGTGTGTGCGCCTTCTCTCAAGAGACGCCAATCATGATAGGAGCACACTGTACTCTGAGGCCTATGTTAATAAAGGCTCCCTGCTGGCATTCTCTGTGCTGCTGAATGCATAATGCACAGCTGTTAAAAACAACCTTCCTGTATCGCAGATTTCATTTCTGGCTTCACTTGTGTCTCCTCTCCCTGCAGACCACATGTTTCTGTATTTGCATTTGAGGCTGTGGGGGTTTCTTGGTGTTTTGTTTGTTTGTTTGTTTTTTTTAATTAGGGGACGGTGTACTAAACTGGTAAAGTAAGCCTACAAAGCATTGGTAGCTTCTATTTCGTTCTACCTGTCAGAAATCAACCAATTTCATCTCACCGGGAACTAGTTGAAAAGGTTTGGTAGCCTCCTCTGTCTCTTTGTTCAAAGGGATTGCTGGTCCATATATGTGTTATAAGTGAAAACAGATTGAAAATCTTTGTCTCAATTTGTTTTAAGATGCTGGTACTTCACTTGCTCAACTACTGTTTTGAAACATTAGTCTGTGATGCAAAGTATTTAGTGTAATAGCTAGGAACATGTCCTAAGGGCACAAATTCTCATGGCAGGCTTGTCAGACTGCCCACCGCCTGTTCCTTCAGTCTGTGGAAATATTTGTAAAAGATTTGGGTGAATACTTGCCAAGCCCAATTATGCAATTATGTTTTAAGGGCAATTTTATAATTATAGTGGAGGATGGTAACCAGGATACAGGAGTTGTTGAGGTTTTGACTTTTCCTTTTTTTTCCACAACTTTGCATGAATGCTAAAATATTCAGGGCAATTCTAGTCAGAAACCAGTTGTTCAACTTTCTTTTAAGCAGCTAGCTACTTTTATAGGTGAAGCCAAATTAAAGACGACTCTAACATTGCTCAGGAAGGCTGGAGGACATGTTTTATTACAGCTTGGGTAGTCTGCAGCTTGGATGCTTGCTCAGAGACCCAGAGTAGCCCATAGACAATGTCCTGTCCGGAGGAAACTCGGAAGGTAGAATTCCTGCCTGGATTTCTCAAAGGGAATCTCCAAGCTGGTCAATTTTTTTGGACAGTTGGGGTTGTCTGTCTTAATTTTTATTTGACAAACGCCAGGTTCCTGCTTTGTCTCCTGTACAGCTGAAACTTTTGCACCTCTTCTTGGGCCTTGACGTGCACTTTTGCATTTAGGTGCACCTTTAGGAGCATGTCCCAGTCCTTTTGCTGCAAAGACGGTTTTCCCAGGCGTACCTCTGGAATCTTTTTCTGCCCAGGTCAGACCCTGCAGGATCAGTTAGGTGAGAAAGTGCCAGGAAGAGGTGTTGTTAAGGCCAAGATTTGCTTTCACCTCCAGTCAAGGGGTCTTGAGTTGCAAGGGCTGCTTCAGCATGACACTCTGAACAGTGATTAAGATGGCACATTGCGCCTCCAGGGATATCTGTGTGAAACCCTATGGTGGCAGCTGCAGGTAGAGCTCTGGAACAGACCTGTCAGGTCTCTCTGGGTCTAAGAAAATTGACCTGCCATTGAGTCCATCACCCTTTTCTGGGTGATGCTGGTGTATGAAGCTCACTTGAGAAGCAAGAGCTGTAGCTCATTTGCTGTGAAGAGAGGCTTAAGACTTGAGTGCATTATATAGGATGACATATCTCCTGAGATGGGTTTTCCCTTAGCAACAGCTGGGATGGGTTAAGTTCCATGTCCTAAAAGAAAACCATTAATTCTGCCCACTGGTAGCTTGGCCTGCTATCCTCTGAACAAGGAGAAAATTCCTTGAGAGTGACAGTCCCTTCATGTGTACAACATACTATATTACATTTAGACTGTCTTTAATTTGCCTATCTTTGGGGTATGAAATAAGCAGTAGAGTAGGTGGAGTTCTGGGGAAGCAAAGGGGAGTATCTGCCCTGGTTTTGTCCCTTGGAAAAGCAGAGGACTTATCATGGGATCTAAGCAGAAAGCAGCTTTTGGAGGTCGAGTTCACAGAATGTCCTTTATTAGGAAAAGAGCAGTGAGCCTGCGTGGGAGCAAGGGTGAGAGAACTGGAAAATGACCTCTAGCTGTACGTCTCAAGTTATTGGTCCAGGTCTTGTCTTGATAACTCGTAGTGTGATGTGAGTTCAGGAGCTGAAATGTAGCTTTATTGGAACTTACAACCATATTTCATAGGTTCCCCATCTTAACTGTGGATTTTATATCCAGTGAAGGTTTATGACTTCTGTTAGCACAAACCTCTCTTACGCTCTGACTAAAAAAATATGGGGGTTGGCCTTTTTTTTTTTTTTTTTTTTTGCTGATGGAACTGGAAGGCAGCTTATGAGACATTCAAAATAAATCTTTCAGCAGCAGCTGATGTTCCAATTGACAGATGCAGCTATGGATTTTGCTGTGTTTCATTAAGAGAACTCCGCTGTTTGCTTTCATTTCTACCATTCTGTTGCATTCCCTTTTACTGTAAATAGCAATTGTCCTGGACTGAGTGGATTAATCTGTGCCTTAGTACTGCAGCCAAACTGACAGGTCTCTGAATCGTGTACTTCTGCATTAGGTAAACTTTCTGCAGTTCTTTCAAAGCACTATTTCAGTGACTATGTGGTCGTGTAGGAATCATTCCGTTTGAAGAAGATAGATTCCCTGCTCCCCAACATATTTGACTTTTGAGCTTTTAATAAACACTTGATGCTAAGAAAGTTACAACAGTCCCATTAATGCATTGTGTTTCAACTGTCAGACAGTCTGATTTTAACCTAATTTAAAGCATTTAATTAGAAGGCTGTTAATGCATTTTGTTATAAGCATGCTGGTGTCAAAAGTACAATTTGCATACCATTGATTGGGGGTTGGTTGCTCTAGGGTTCATAATATCCATGTCTTTGACACAGCAGTGGTAGCTACTGCTACCCACTCATGTTTAGGGCTGTGGGCAGACATTTTCACAGCATTGGGTGGCTTCAGCTGGTAGAACAGGTGGTGGGTGGCATCTATTTCAATCTAAGAAAATCGTTCTGTGGGTGAAACACTGAGTCAGAGTGAGGACACCCTAGACCTGTGTTCTGAACTGCCCCTAAATTTATACAGACCTGTGCATGTTTCTGGAAATGTAGTAGGGCCTTGGTACTATGAGAAGCCTTCCTTGTCTCCTGTGCTTCATCAGTCTGTGAAAGGTGGGGTGGTACTGCAAGAGTGGAACATCGAGGTGCTGCAGTTCTTCATGACAGGATGGTTTAATAATGAACCCTCTCATGTAAAGGAAGTCTGATTTTGAGAGTCTCGCCACGAAAAGTATTTAAATAATGAAGGCAAATAGTTGCCATGTCAGTGAGTGATCTAGTAGCTTTGAGATCAAGTACAATTCAACCTCTGTGAGAGAGATTACAACCTGACCCAGTTCTAGCAAGTAATCTTACTTTGCACTGAAGGGATCCCAAAGCAAAATTGGGACAAATTAGTTTAAAGAATGCATCCTGTCCATAGTGTGCATATTGATGCAATTTGGCAGTGTCAGGCAACGTCTCTCAGTAGAAGGCAGCAGTTAGGGACAGAAAGCAAGAGGAAAATACAAGACATGGCCAAAACTAGAAACCCTGCTTGGATAGCCATTAGCAGTGATTTTTTTTTTTTCCCCCCAATGACACACTTCTAAGGTCATGATTTAGGAAAAAAAGTAGAGGTTTATGTGTGAGATGTCATTGGTCTGCCTAGATCTTCTCTCCTGTGGCTTGCAGTCAGACCATACAGAATTTCTTCTACTCACTGATGGAGTGAGAGTTCATAAATTATTTGGTCCAGAACTGCTAAGCAGTTAGAAAACACTTTCAGTTTCATCTGGAAATAACAAAGTCAGTTCTTGCTTTACTGCATAATTTGTTAGGCAGTGTGCTTTTTTTTGTTCTAAAATGTCTTATCTCAACTCTCCTGTTCCTGTTGTGGGATCTTTTGGCACTGCTCCACAGCTCTCTCTCAAGGATGGATGTTTTTATTCAGTGGTGCATATTTGACCTGGTTTAGAAAATCAGGTGCTGAGATTGTGAAGGAGCGGTATTAAACTTCTATGAAGAATGCTAAGACAAATATTGCAATTAGCTTCTGTGCATTTCCCCTCAGCACTTCTACTCTGCATTTTAATAGTCTGAAGAGCTATTTCTTTGTGATGCTTTGGGTGACTCCTCTTGGAAATGAATCCTGTGCTAACAGCTCTGGCTGTGTCTGATCCACAGGCACGTGCTTGGAGATACTTCATGTTTGTTTTGTACCTCACTAATTAATGTATAAGTTAGTGGTAGAACAGCAGGAAAGCTGCCTTTGCTGACACTTCATGAAATAATGATTTAATCCTTTGTGACACATTCCTGATGAGTGTCAAAGCTGATAACTCTAATCTCTGTCTCTAGCTCACTGCAACAGGAACCTGTTCTAGAGGGCATTTTGCATGATGTTGCAAGCTCTTGTAGGTACTTCATGACCGGTTCATGTAAACTTTTTTTGTACATTGCCACTCTTGAACGTGATTGTACAGGATTGTCTGGCACAGCGAGGAATCGAGAGCAAACAAGGGAGCTGACTGCTTCACATGAAATAAGGGCTGTCCTGTGAGCAGTGGGGAAATGCCCTCATCTCCTTCTAAATGCACCTCTTCCTTTGCCAGCATTCAGAGCGAGGCATGGTTATATTCATCCAGAAGTGCTCCTTGACAGAGCTCTTAACTAGTTTGGAAGGGAGAATGATGGACCAAGGGGGTCTCAGTGCCCTGAGCTGGAGGACCATGACTGAAAGAATGATCTCCCAGTCAACCATGAAATTGTGTGGGGTCTGCTGCTCCAGCTGGGTCCTTAAAAACCTATAGGGCCTGATGGGATTCATCCAAGAATTTCCAAAGACCTGCTGATGTTATCACAAAACCTCTCTTAATGACTTTTGAGTGGTCTTGGGAATCCAGACAAGTCCCAGCTGTCTGGAAGCTGGCAAACATTCCTGGTTTTCAAGAAGGGCAAGGAAGAAGACCCCAGAAACTACAGGCCTGTCAGTCTCACTTCGGTGCTGGATAAAGTTATGGAGAAGATTATTCTGGGAGGTATTGAAAAACACTTGAAAGACAACACAGTCATTGGTCACAGCCAGCATAGCTTCATGAGAGGAAGGTCCTGCTTGCTGAATCTGATTTCCCTTTATGACAAGGTAACCACCTAATTACCTTTCCATCAGGCACAACATTGCCAGCCGGGCAAGGGAGGGGATTGTCCTGCTCTGCTCTGGGGCAACCTCACCTTGAGTGCTGGGGGCAGTTTTGGGCACCACAATGTAAGAAAGACACAAAACTATTAGAGAGCACCCAAAGGAGGGCAATGAAGATGGTGAAGGACCTTGAGGGGAAGCCGTCTGAGGGATGGCTGAGGGCACTGGGTCTGTTCAGCCTGGAGGAGACTGAGGGGAGACCTCACTGCAGTTACAGCTTCCTTGTGAGGGGAAGGGGAGGGGCAGGCACTGATCTCTTCTCTGTGGCGACCAGGGACAGGACCCAAGGGAATGGCCTGATGTCGTGCCAGGAGAGGTTTAGGTTGAATATTAGAAAAATGTTCTTCCCCCAGAGGGTGTTTGGGCACTGGAACAGGCTCCCCAGGGAAGTGGTCACAGCACCAAGCCTGGCAGAGCTCAAGAAGTTTCGGGGCTTTGCTCTCAGGAACATGGTGTGACTCTTGGGGATGGTGGTGTGCAGGGCCTGGAGTTGGACCTGATGATCCTTGTGGGTCCCTTCCCACTCAGCAGATTCTGTGATTCTCTGAAACCCACTCCTCTTCATTCTATGTGATTCTGAAGCCTGGATGTGGATGCAAATCTGTATGCAGGGGTAGCTGAGAAACTGCTCTGCAGTAGTTAGTCCTTGAGATACAACCAGCAAAGCTTGCTTCTGTTCCGGCATGGACTGTGAGTTGCTGTTTAAAATAAACTTTTGGTTTAATGGTATTAAAACAAAAAAGTGCAGCTCTGCAAATAGAGAAGGGAATGTCACTGTAAGAACACTTCAGGGCCTCTGAAATTCATCTTTTACAGTTGCATACAGTGTGCTGAGTGGCAGATCAGATATTGGCCCCTTGATATAAGGCCCTTAAAGGTTGAGCTGCTGAAATATCTGTATTTTGTAGACAGTAGGACAACCATGTGCTAAGCAATCAGTAACTTGAGGAAAATAAGAGGAATGCAAGTCTCTCTGCCAGTACAGCATGTCTCTGACAAGCTGGATTAAATGCCCATGTTTTTTTCCCAATGTGCGAGCTGTAATGCATATCTAAGTGCATTATTGAGAAAAAGGAACCATTACAATTTGATTGAGCATCTCTCAGAGGCTTGCATTATGTAATAAGTTGTCTGTAAAAGTTTGATGCTGAACCCTCATTTCTTCTCAATATCCTGTGAATTTTTTTGGATGTGCAAAATTTACAGTTGCGGCAACAATGTTACAGTGAAAATAACCCCTTTGACACAGGCTTGTAACATCAAAGAAAGACTGTTCTGTGCAGTTATTTTAATTGTCTTGGGGAGAGATTCATATGTGCTATATAAACACTAAACAAAACTATTTTCGCATTATCAGAGCTGCAGAGTTAAGTTACAAGTCAGTCTGGCAAATCAAAGTTAAAAAAATTATTTTGATCCTCTTAAACCTAAATTCTGGCTCTGAACTAGTGGACTCATGAGTTACTTTGAAAACTAGAAAAACCCTCTCACTCCTTCACCCAGGTCACATACAGGAGATCTGGAATCATCTTTTTATCTAAGCTGTTTAACAATACAGGTAAAGAAATCAGTCTTTAAAAATCTGCTCTTATGCTGAGACCAGTCTTGTAAGATATTGCTTGTATATATACGAATCACTCTGTTGTTCTGTGTATGTCACTGAGTTCTCAACTGCTTTTAAGTAACTCTTTCTTTACTTTTAAGATGTGTATATGCCTTCATTTTATTCTATGTGGAGGTCTCACCCCCTCCCTCCAGAGCTGTTCCCATGTGACAGGCTTCACTGGGCCAAGGCCAGCACTGCTTGGCGAGGACTGTAGGAGTCCTGTGGAAGAGATTTCTGTCTGAGGGAGACAGGAGTGAGGGAGACAAATGTAGAAAATCCCCAGACCCACAGCATGTTGATAGACCTCCTGTTGTTCTTAATTCGTGTCTGTAAATGGCACTGGTTTCCGCTGTTGTGCACCAAGACAATAATAAATAACAATCCTTAGCATTTATATACCACTTCACAATTTTCAGTGTGTTCAATACACATTAACTAATTCAGCTGAGATGCACAGATTCTGTGAAGAAAACTACTCTTCTTGCTGCCCAGGGGAACCTTTTATTACAGCTGGGACAAGGCTTTTCTTTTTACCCTTAACTGGAGCTGTTGGCAGTAATATTCTATACAGGGCCTGTGTCTTTCTTCCTGAAGGTTTTGAGCATTTGCATGTACCCCTGTTTGTACAGGAATTGGACTACTCCCAAGTCATATGTGATACTATGGAAAAAAATATGCAGGAAACTTGTCTTTGTGTTTTGTGCCGCAAATATGCAGACCCAGCGTTAGGAGATTTGTGCTTTGAGAAGCCATTTGAGTTAGCAAAGATGTGTCATCATTCAGTGCATCTTTCTGTACTTGTATAAGGCCTTCAGGGACCACCATCTCCAGTGGTCCTCGAGGCTCAGGAGGGGAATAAGTCTCTGTCAGTTTTGACTACGTTGGATCATCACACCATGTGCTGAAGAGACTTGAGGATGCTTGGTGGTTTTGGTGCACTAGATCTGGCACCTGCTAGGCCACCAACCTGTCTTTTGGGACAGGAGGAAGCTCGACAGAAGCCTATTGCCATGTAAGAGGTGTTTTGAAGGCAATTAAAGATATTATGCCCTATTGTTCATAATCCTGAATCCCAAACATGTTGTTTGGGGTCCCAGACATGCACTGGCATGAATCTAATCTGTCTGGCATTTGACTTGTTTTCTGCCTCGACATTTTGCATGTGTGTATAGAGCTGGTGCGAGGGAGTTTGGTGCATCCCTGTCTGCATCTTCAAGCTGGGCAGGATCGGCTCCACATTTTCTTTCCGAGAATAGCACCGTTTTAGGATTCCATTAGGGTGACTAGAAGATAAGCATCTTATTTAATGAGGTCATATAATGTAGGATTAGTGGTTTACTTTGGAAAAAACTGTTTTGCAGTCTTTGTAAATTGATGTCTGGTACTTTAGAATGGCTTTAAATTGTAGCTCTTTTTCTGATCCAAGAGGTTTAGTTATGGCTAGTGGTCACTTTTCTGGATTACCTCTTTGTCTAACCTTTTAGTAACTTTCTGGTTTAGAAGTGGTGCCTGCAGGTTTGACCTGAAACTGATTCTGCAAGACCAGCATAGAGTATAATTTTCCTATAAATGGTTGTATGAACAGGAACACTATTAGCCTTTTAGTGACCTAATTAGGCAGGGAGGTAGCAGTGCATTTTGAGATCAGAACTCTCATCTTGCTACAGCTCTTCCTTCAGCAAACAGTGCATGAGAGAAGAACGGCATGTTTTTTGCAAGTGATGATTTCTCTTTCAGTGGCTTTGATATCCTCATTTTGTGTTTGAAGGTAATGTTCAGATTGCTGGGTGGCGTCACTCAAAGTGACTGACTGAACTGCTGTTGCATGTGAAGATGTCTCCAAGACAACTGATTTCCTGGTCAAACAGCACATTGACTTCTGCCACAAGACATTTTAAGGCAGCTGGTGAGCTGAAGGAGCAAGACATTTTAACAGTTAATTATTAGCACTGTAGCTGCCAAATGCAGCTCAGGGTCTAAGGCTGAAAATGTTCCTATTAAACACTGCAAATGAATAACTTAAAAAAAAAGTATTTTGTTATTTGACTAGCAAACTGATTTATCAGAAAACTTCTACCAAATAATAGGAATTAATTCCCTACCTTCACAGTTCTTTTCCTCCTGTTGCTATGGGAGGAATTTAGGGATCTCCTTTTACTGTCACATTTCATTGTTCTATGACCCTGCTACCTTTCAACTTTGCTTTTTTAGTATTAGTGTGCCATATTTTTTCTAAAATATACCCAAAACTTAAAGTGTTTGTTTCCATTTTCCTTCTGCGCTAAAACTCAGAAAGGTTTAGTGACTCTGTTCTATTCTAAAGTTAGGAAATAAAAGCTTGAAGCATTGGGTTTTTTTCCCTGTTTTATCCCCTCCTCCCAGTCCCCTTTGTCTCCAGAGGAGCAGTGTTACTGAACAGGTGTAGAGCATTTAGAATTTTTTCTTCCACATTTCAAATTTTAAACTTTTCTTCTTAAAATACTCCTATGCCCACCCTGTTTCAAGGTACTTGGTCCGAACCAAAATCAAAAATACCCACATTTTTTCCTGCTCTCCTTGCAAAGCTTGGCTGTTCTGCTCAGCTGAACAAACCCCACCTTTGTCTTCGCTTTGGAATAAGAAACAAGCAGGCTTGTTGATTTCTCCTGCATTAATACTCTCCCCCATCACAGAGGTGTAGTGCTTATCAGGGGTAGGGTGGGAGTTGCTGGCTGCTGTTTTCATGAGATCTCCAGGAGGCTGCTGCTGTGTGGATCTCCAGCCCCAGAGACAGCACAGACTGAGGGAACACGAGCAAAATACGCTCTGTGCAATGGTGGGTAGTGAGAGCACAGGGAGGGCTCTGCTGAGAATGCTTGGAGATTTTCAAATGAATGTGCAGGAGAGACAGGGAGTTGTATCCCTGCCCTGACCTCTGTGCCATGGCACATCTGAACCTGAATTCTCAGCTAATAACCCCTAAGCTGCCTTCTCTGAGCCTGCCTGCATTAGCTGAGGAATTTTAGGAATGCGGACTTCAGCACAGTGTTGCTGCTGCTCACCCTCTGTTCAGCTGAGAGCTTTAGAAGCTGGTGTGGGGTTGGTATCACCAGGATAAAACCCCATTGTGGTTTGCAGTATTCTTTAACTAAAGATTTATTTTCCTTGGTGAGGTTCCATTTAGAACAGCAGGAGTCGACATCAAAGAGCTGGAGAAAGGCCTCTTCCCTTTCCCTGACACAGCACAGCTTCACCCCTCTCCCTTCACCATCCCCTCTCCCAGTTCCTTTGTTTTTAAGGCATTACAACTTTAGTGACTGGAATATTGAAGAGACTGTAGTTAGTGTTGTATTGCTCACAATTACGGGGAAATTGATCTAAGGAGGTAAGCCCATGGGAGGGTAGAGCTGGTATCACTGATGCAAACATCTCTCTTTTGATGTCCCCTCCATGCTGATGCAACTCCATCTTTAGCCTCCAGATACTTAAATTGTTCCTGTTGGAGGTCTGCTCTTGACCCATGTGGGAGGAAGTTAGGAAACTGGTCATATAGGCCCCACCACCTGCTTGGCTTTGTGCACAGCTCTGGGAACTGTGTGCCTTTTGCTGCATGTGTGTCTCACACAGCAAGGCAGCAGGAGTCTGTTTTGTAGCAGAAATGGTAACAAGGACACTCCTTAGTCAATCTCTGTCTCTGTTTCTGGGGGATAGTTGAAGGTCCTCCTATTTGCATTGAAAACCAGCTGACAAAGGAAGGCAAAGCAATTTGTGTCCTCAGCATAGCAGAATAATCATGTGACCAGCATCTCTGAAAGATCCCAACAGTGCATCTTGGAGTCTCATCCAAACTGTGTTAATGCAGAATTCCTGCGCAGGCAGGTGTTCAGTGCCACACTTGATAACTAGGCAGTGATTCAAGCTGTTTCAGATACTAAAGGCAGTATGAGAAGCAACCTGGGCCAAAATGAAAACCCAGGGTGATTCTGGAGGAAAATGTAAGATTGTTTTCAAGGCTGGTGCTATTCTGTTGTGCACCAAGGAAGATAATGCTCCAGTTTTGCACTACAGTTCAGCATTGTTCTTGCTTATTCCTCTTTTCCTGGCCCCATTTATTTTAACTGGCAAATACTGGTTGCTTGAGCATCTCCTTTTGTGACTCTGTATCTACTCATCTAGGTGCTGGACAAAGCAGGGATTTGAAGCAATCCAGGGCTTGTGTTCTGTATAAAATGCACTTAAATTTGTTCCTGGTCATCTTGCAGCAAAGCTATTTGTGCCCTGCCTGTGGCCTGGCTTGCAAGCTGCAAATGTCTGGATAGAATTTATTATCTCTGACTATAAAATTTTAAACTGCTTTTAATGGTAGATGTTAAATCACTGCTGCCCCAATTCCAATCTCTCTGCAGAATTTCTGAGTTCCTAGGAAAGCGTTTTCCCTGCCAGCAACCTTTGGTTTCTGAGAAGGACAGAGGCAAGTTCCAGGGCTGTTCACAGGATGATGAAGCACTAGTTTGGTGAGGGACCTGTGTGCTGGCCAATGTCCAGGCATCTGTCTGGCTCCAGAGAGCAGAGCCAGGCAGACCTGGTACGGCTGTGACGTGACTGAGGGATGTTTGTATTGGTGTCTGGGTGCAGACACTCCGCTGGTACACAGGGACTGAGTGGCTCTGCTCTTGGCTTTGTTCCTCCCTGATTGAAGTATCTTTGACGCAGCAGGAAAACTGAAATTCAGTGTTTCAGCACTGAGCTGCTTACAACAAGCTATTTTATTTTTGTACATGTCTAATAAATACTGGACTGTTCAGTGTTGTCACTCAGTGTGGCTTTGTCCCTTGATGCTAGGAGTTGCTGTATAGATTTCTCTTGAGACTGGCAAAATGCTTCCTCCTCGTGAGATGCACACTGTTCTAGCTGAGGCTGTTGTCTGTCACCTTTGCCTAGAGAGCAGTGGAAGCACTAAAACAGAATCTAATGTTTCTCAAATCAATTAATAGTCTTCAAGCCCTTTTCATCAACATGCCAAGACAGCTGTGGCAGGTGGGCAGGAGATGCCTTCTTTGCCAAGGAGGGGGAGATGCCACCTTCTGTGCTGCAAGTGTTTTTAGGGGAGGCAGAGAGCCACCCGGGGCTTCCCACTCTCAGGCCTATGCACTTTACAGTGCTCCATCTTCCTCACAGTAACCTAGCTTTCCATTTCATCAGCAGGAGTACTATTTAGTGTGTTTTGCTTTAACCCAAAGCTGGACATCATAGAAAATTGTCATCCGAGACTAGGTAGGTGGGAATTGTTTGACATCATATCAAAAAAGGTTGCAAAAATTTACAGTATGCTGTGGTAGACTTTTCCAGAGCTTGTGCTTGACTGAAGCAGGATTACTTCTGTCCCTAATATGCTGTTTAAAACCACCGTTCATAGCAGCGCTTGCAGTGATGGCAATTGGAAGCAATCTTCTGGACCAGAGTAGCCAGAAGCTTAAAACCATCTTATATTTGATAATTTTCATCTTCTGGAAGATCTGTGCTGTCTAACTCGGGGGTTGTTTCACTTTGCTTATGGTGGGAAAGGCAGGCTGTCATCAGTAGAGACTGGTGACCCTGGAGCAGGGTTTAAGCAAAACCACTTTCAGCAAGAATGCTTTCCACAAGTGGTTCTGCCTGTCTGAAGTTAAAACTTTTTCTCTGCTCATTCTCACACCTCTAAAGGTTGAGCAGTCCATTTTAACAGTGCTGCCGTATGGCTTCTTCCCATATTAGAAAGGAAGGTGCTGAATGTGGGCATCCCAGGGTGCATGCGTCTGTCTGTCTGGACGTGTCCCATCAATTAAACAGAAGCTGACGTCATATTTGAAGGTCAGCTGTTTTATAACCTAATATTATCATTTTTTTTTCCTCTGGGTTTATTATCTCTCTCCAACCTGCAGCTCGGCACCATCTGGTGCAGGCACACAAGGGAGAAAGATTAGAGAAAGTAAAGCAGCTTTGTTCGCTTCCCCCATTGCTTCCAATGTACAGAGGAGACGGCAGTCTCTTGCAGTACTGAATTTTAAGTGGTGGGAAGGGCTGGATCCTCTTCTCTGGCTGAGGGAGGGAAAAATAGTCTGTGCTTACCAGCGATCTGTCAGGAAGTGTCTCAGGATTCCTAAGGGACTTACTGTGGCCACAAAGTGCACTTTGCTGCATTTTATTTTCTATTTAAATAGTCTTGGTTTTTTATGACCTGTTTTTCCCAGCACACATATTTTCCTTACCTGTAAATTGCCAGAAGCACTCCTAAATAAGGTACATGTGCAGTTCTAACCCCTACTAGAGTCCACTTTGGAGGTGAAGATCTGCAAGCACCCGAAGTGCATTTACACCTGACAGAGCCAGGCTGTCACACCACAAGCATGTACTGTCACACAGAGACAGTTCCATCTTCCCTGGTGGCACCTGTCTGCACCGACCAGGGAAGTGAATATTTCCTTACCCAGCCTCGGCCTACAGGGAAGACACACCAGTTGTTTCCGTTTCATAGGCAGGGTTGGGTTGCACACAAGCTTCACCCTCTCTCCCCTCCTCCCTCCTCCTTTTTATCTGTCCTTCTAGAGGTGTGATTGCTTTCAGTCCAAACTGCATGATGATTGTTTTCTATAAAAGCAAAGCTCTTTTCTTTCCAGTAATAAAATGATAGTAATTAAAGAATGCTGGTCTCCTGTGCCAAGCAGGAGTACTTGCAAACTAGTATCTTGTTGCTTTTCTTCAATGTTGCAAATTTTGCAGTTGGCTATTTTGAAACAAGATTTCTTTAGCCATAAATAACTACTGTATTTGGCTATTGGGAAAGGATAGATAATTGTTGGACACAAATAGATGGCCACAAATTAATAAGTCTAATTATGAAAACGGTTGGCTGACTGTGATTCATGGCATATATATGGCACTGTATCATAAGGCATAGAGCCTCCTTTTTGTCCACCTTTCCTCTACTGCTGTGTAGCCTTCTCCTAAACCGTGATTTTTTCAGGTCAAGGACACTTCATATGAATTCCTAATTTCTGAAGAATAGATCAGCTTGGGGGTTTTGAGGAGATTGGGTTTTAGTTTTACTCTTTTAAGAAAAAATGACATTAGTTTCTAGCTTCTCCCATTACATAAAGAATCTTGAACTAACAACAGTAGAATTTCAAAAGAGGAAAATTTATTTGGAAACAAGGAGGAAGTTCTGGTTTTTCCAGTGCTTTAGGTTTAGCTCCAATTTGAAACAGAAAGGTGGTTTTCTCCTTTTACATGTTCTGATGCAGTTCTTTCCACTGTGAAGTCTGTAAGGTTGGGATTGAACTTTTTCCTCAATATAATGTATTTCATTATGAGGTGTTTCTTCATTGTTTGATTCAGCTTTTCCTGTCCCCAGCATCTTGATTTATACAAGGTTGTCCCTAGGGAAGATCCATAGTAAATGGAACAGTGGTTCCTGCATTTCTTGACAGGTCTTTAGGTTTGTGAAGTGCACTTTTCCAAGTAGTGAGTCAAACTGAAATCTCCACACGTGACAGAGTTGAGAAGACAGATGCACACAGGACCTGACCATGTCACCACAGTCTTCCTAATGTGAATCCTCATCACCTTGCAGTAAGCTTGAAAATGGTGCTATGGATTCTCATTTGCAGCTTGACTTTGAAAACAGTTGTGGTAAGTCGTGTTAATATTTTTTAAGACCATTCTTGAAGTAATTTTAATCACTCACAGCAGTTTACAACACATTTTGTTTCCAGTCCAGACTGACTCTGTTTTCTCTATACTTAAGCACTATGTAAGTAAAAAACCCAAATCATTCTTTGTGCTGTCTTGCCATGAGGGAAGACTAGATCTAGGAGATACTGAAATGATGTTTGAGGAGAGAGAAGGAAAGTGTGTGAAAGGTTTGACTCTTTTTTGCAAGTTTGCTTAGTTGCTTTTAATGCCCAAGAGAAAAGGAGAGATGAAATTTTTTTATTATTCAGGTCGTGTTGTGGCCTTTGCAACCTAAAATTCTAGACATATTGCTTTTGTACTTCTAGTGCTCTCTCCAAAGAGATCTCTCACTTCCCTTTTCAAGGACAGTGTAAGACAGCAGTGCTTGGCTTGGATCACTGTGAAATCCCCTTATCTGTCTGTTCTCACTTTATTTTTCTTCCAGGTCTTACAGTGTCTTCATTGGCACTGAAAACATGCAGCCAAGGTTGATGAGGGCAAAACTTAAGCTTTGCCTTAACTTCTATCTTAAATCTTTGCAGCTTTTTTTCAAGGAGGTCTGTGAGTGAGCAGAGCTATTAAATCCTTCTCTTTTTAATTTTTTTTTTTTTAAATTTCTGTCCTAATGCAGCAAGTGGTTTTAATCTGCCTTTTAAAGAGCTGAGAGTTCAGTCACTGATCTGGAATGGTGTACTGTGCCTGGTCGTGCTGGGCACTCTGCAAGGTGCTTGGGTTCCTCCATCTCTTTACTTTTTTCTTCTGGACACCAGAGGATGCATACACATTATGATTACTGAGCGTGAGGTTATACTTGCTAGATTACCAAATGTCAGGCTTCAGAAAAGAGACAGCATGATAGCTGGCTTTGCTACCCAAGGCTTCTGTCCCAGAAGAGGGTCCATGTAGCTCCTGGTGCTGTGGCCAGCGAGGCACCCACACTGTCTGATGATGTCCTGGCAGGGAATGAAGCAGCAGTGCTATTGCACCTGATACACATCCAGCAGAGCCATCCCACAAGGGCCAGGTTAATGGCTGGCAGTAATACTTAAACCAGCTTTTCATGCTGAAATAGAGGGTTTTGGTTTATATTGCCAGTACCTCTAGGACTTCTTGGCTGGGGGCAGAGCCCCACTGTACTCCAGTTTGTGTAAAGAGCAGTTTTGTTCTGAAGATGTTTTCAGGAAATAAGTAGCAGAAGCATTTTTAGTAGTCTTGTGCCTTCTGCTGCTTTGTTAACTTTCACTTTCATTGAGTTGTATTAACTATTGACTGGACTGTTTGTAGTTGCTTGGTATTTTGATTGTTTCTCTTTGCATCTCAGCAAAAATCCCTGCTGACAGTCTCTCAGGTTTTGTCTTATTTGTTTCTGGAGGTTACTCTGTTGAGGGGTTTGGCAGAGATTTGCTCACGGTCTTTAATAATAGTTGAGGTGGTTTAGTGAGTTACAAAGAATAAACTGGATTGATTTCCCTTTTGCAATCAGGACTAGAAAAGCTGGTTCCCTTGGTGTGCAGCATGCTCAAGGCCATAAGCCAAGGTGCTATCAATTTTACCTTCTCCTCCTGTGAAATTGCTAAAGAAAAGATGTTTTCCAGATCATGTGTGTAGAACAGATGTGGCTTATATTACTAGATGATTCAGCTAAGACTGGTGCCAAAACATTTTCCAGAGCTCTCAGCTGGCAGTTGGGTTGAGAGAAGGAATAACTTGATAGAAATGCTGGGCTGGCTCTGCCATCCATGTCTGTAACTGCAGCCACATCAAGCACAGTTCCCTTTGATATAGCAGAGGTCTAACAGAGTGATGGGATGAGGGAGGCGTGGGAGATGTGTGTCCAGAACTGGGTGCTGCCAGCCTGGAAGCCTGAAAGGAATACAGAAATGAATTTGCAGTAGACTTGGTTTATGTGTGGAGGTGCTTACACACAGCCTGTGTGTGCTTCTCCCACTGCAAGTGTTCCTTTATAGTCAAATACCATCAGCATAGAGATCACTGGGGTCCTCTTGGCCAAATGTGTTTCCTTCCACCTTCTGCTGAGATGGAGAAAATTCTGTTTTCATGAATAGGGATGTGATTAGCTCACCTAGTTTTCCCTTTGCAGTCACACTTGGCAGTTTCCCAGAAGGTCACTGGAATGAGCTTTTCTAAGGCTGTATGTATACATAGAATCCTGCCAGAGACGGGACTGGGCAGTTGCCTGAAAGTCTGGCACACTAAACACACATTTGTTTGTTTAAAACTTGCTTATATGTAGACTGAGGAATGTACAGAATGAGCAGAAGTGCTTGATCAAATTCAGTCAGTATGTCTTAACAACATGGCTCTTTGGACTTTACTGCTGATGTTGTAAATTGGAGCACTTTAATCCTAAACTTGGTTAAACGTTTATACATGGGTGAAGTCCAAGTGAAGTGTTCTGATAGGGGCGCCTGGGGAGTACAGCCCAAAGGGGAGAAACTGGTTATTTTGTAACCCATGATAGGGAAGCTTTAATCTCAACTGCTGAACAAGACATGGTTTTTACTGCGCACAGGGCATTTATGGGGAATACAGTGTAGCAAGTCTTGGCACTGGGGAATGTGGAGTCTATAGTCTTATGTCTATGACTGCCAGAAAAGACATTTATGCAAAATTTTTGCAGGGGACCAGCAGCCTCCACCAGCCAGAACATGGGGTACTAGTAGCCTCACTCATGGATGCATCAAAGGAAGGAAATGTCTACAGGGAATGGTGGGAATTGTCTGCTCTCCATGTTCCCAGAAAAACGTCAGCTCTGTCAGTCTTCTGCTGAAATATATTCATTCACTCACTACATTCTGCCCTAATAAAGAGAACTATAGGAAGAACTGTGGGTTTTTTTCTGCAACTGCTGAATCAGGAGGGGCTGGAGATGAGAAACTCAGGGCTGTCATTCTGGTCCCATGGGAAAGCAGTTCACAGCTTGGCACAATAGTTGCTCTCAGTATCTGTCCTCTGGGAGCTCACTCTATGGTTTAGCAATCCTATCTACCTTCCATTAGAAATTAGGATACCTCTCTATTGCTGTTTGGTTCTGGACTGTGGTCTATAAGCCAGATCTCCTGTGGCTGTGAGCAGAGCAGCCAAAAAAGCTGTCTCCACCCAATGGCCCTGCTACAGCTCCTGGTAATTCGGAAGAGGTCAAGTGTGGCAGGCTTGGGCTACTGCACACCATCGTAGGTAACCCTGGTATTCCATGGGAGATGATGATCCTTTGAACAGTGGGTGGTGCTCCCCATGCTCTGTAGCTGCCCGGGGAGGCAGCAGTGTTTGCACACTCTGCCAGGCCTCTTTCTATGGAGTTATTAAATAAGGCAGTTGGGGTCCCAGCTGTGCTCTGGCTTTTATTGTGCTTAAAATGTCTGTTCTCTATCCAGCCAGAGGAGATTTTCATGCAGCTCGAAGTTCAGGGGCTGGTGCTTTCAAAGCAGGAGGCTTGATGTCCTTTCAGGTCAGTAAGGGCAGGCTCTGTCAGCAAATTCTTGCCAAGGTTCTTTTCACTTTTTCTCCAGGCAGGCTCTTTCCTACCTTTGCCTGTGCCTGAGGAAAAGGTGGCACCAAGTGGCAAAGAGACGGCTCATGCTGCAGGGCTTCAATGGCAATTCAGTTGCATCTCTTGCATTTTTAGTGATGCTGATGGAAGAGCTTGCAGTAGGGCCTGGGTTAATAGTGCCTTTGTGTTGCTACCAAGTTCTTTTTAATGATAGAGTACTTTGTGGCCCCTGGAATTTCACTCAGAACTGCACATGTGCTTCGGTGCTAAGCAATAAAATGCTGCATATTGCTGACTGAGGTGTGCCTTGATAGGTGAAAAACCACCCAGTAACCACAAACCCAATCCCAGCTGGATACAAAGATGAAGTAAAACATATTTACCAGGTTTTTATCACTTTTACCACAAAGATTCTGAATTAAAGCGTGGGTGCTATTTGGATAAAGAGGCTGTTTCATGTATTCCAAGTATGAAAGTTTTTAGTCACACTTTGAATAAGTTGCTGCAATATCAGAAGTTTGCAGTCTCCTCCCTAGCTCTGTGGCCGTTGAATAGTGGAGAGGATAGAGTAAGCAAAAAATATTATTTGGAGGAAACTAATTTCTCTCTGCTCCACCTCTTCCTGTGAGCAAAAGGAGGAGGAAGGCACAATGAAGACATCTGTTCCTTTGAACCCACTCACAGACTTGCTTGGTAATAAAACTAGGGGAGAGGAGGAGAAGCTATTGGTGCTGCTCAAGTGGTTGCTAATCGCTTTGAGTTCTGAGGGGGCGAGCTTTTATCATGTTGACCTTCTTAGGAGATATTGAAAAGAAGCTGGCACTGACCTCTGCCAGGATTTAAATCCAGGAGGTTCAGAATCCCTTTGTGCCCCTTTCAAAGAGGAGACAAATCTCTGTGGTAGCCACGCTCTCCCCTTGCCTCAGGGTAGGCACCTCAGCTGTACTGACCCAGATACTGTGCTCTGCTCTCCTGGCTGAGCCCTTCACTGCCTGTGTATCACCATGATCAGGGCGGCAGCAAACTAAACGGGAGTCTTGCAGATAAAAAAAGTTATCCTGTGTCCTGGACTCAAAGCATGCCCTGACTCCCATCCACACTTTGCTCTTGTTATGTGTAGTGCTTAAAATCTTGTGTCTGTAACACAGGGCTGCAGGGTCCTCCCCATCCCCCCACTCTTCCTGCCTAATCTCATTGTGCTGCTTAGTCACAGCAAAGACCCCTCTAATGGGTTTAAGTGGCCGTGCTCCTGGCTGGCTATGCTGTGCTTTCTGTCCAGCCTGGGATGGTGTGTGTAAGTAAGAGATGAAGCTGCACACATCTACTGCCTCTGAGTCCTCCTGAGTGTCAGCAGGTGCCTGCATGAGGGTTAGGTTTCCCTTTAAGTGTCATATCTGGAAACAAAAGCCTGTTAAAAAATGCCAAGGGGATGATACATTATTCTCAAACTAATAAAATGTGGCTGAGAACGCGTCTCTGAACTCAGCCACAGAAGGCAGGGCAGATGGCTCCTTACCAGCCTTCCCAGGCCCTTAAAAGTGTCATAAGGCATAAACCAGTGGTTGTGGCACACACTGGCACTGGTAAGGTTGATGAGGGACATTCTTCAGCTGCGGATTTCGTGTCTTCTCTGTATTCTTCCATGACATTCTCCCTTAGCTAGCGAGGAGCTGTCAGAGAAAGGCCATGTGGGAGCTGGTATAAATCGTATAAGCCTGGAATTTTTGTTCAGAGTGGGAATGATTCTGCCTTAACCAAAGGCAACAAGCAGGCAGCTGCTAAAGAGAAGAAAGATGGCTTTGTGCGGTCATGCAAGGAGCAAGTTTGCCAAACCCACACAGTGGAGGAGAAATAGGGACTTTGTTACTGTAGGCGGCATTGGAGCACGATGATGTGATTTAAAGTTATGGGGTTCTCTAATTTGTGGCTATAAACCATAGGAACACAGGGCTACAGAAGCCCCCCAAATCCCTCCCAAAACTGTAATTGGTGACATAACATTAAGGCAAGAGACAGCACCACATCATAACAGTGCATAGAGTGTGAAGGTGAGCAAGGTAGCAGGGGTAGGCTGCTTCGGGAGCTTGAAAAAGAACGAGCCAAACACTGACAGAAGAGAGGCAAGTGAGGCTGGTAAAGCAATAGGCAAGAGCAGAGGCTGGTACTGGATTAATCTTGAGAGCTAAATAGGAGTTTGTTTCAGATTTATCACTTGAAATACTAAGCAAGGGGGACTAGAGGGGTTAAATGCAGTGTCCCTAATAGGCACAGTTGTCCCCCACCCCAGGGACCTTCTGACTGCAGGATTAAAAAAAATAACCACCAGAAAGAACCCTGTGTTTCTCCATGCAGTGTTTTGATCCCCCTTCTCTCACTAATGGCGTGGAGCATCTCGGGGTGATGCAAAGAGCCTTTGGAGACAGAATCACCCTTAGCAAGAGGATTAGGTGGGAAAACCCAGCACTCCTACATCACTAAGCTCCAGAGGAGACAAGTGCCTCTAAACAACAGAAGACTGCTTGATGCCTGCACAAAAACATGTAATTCGTGCAAGAGCTTATCAAGGGAGAGGGACACAAAGAGAAGGATGTAATTGATGGGAGACAGCCCTCAAAAACATCATATGTATATTAATCTGTGGGTGAAGTGAGCAGCAGAGTGGGAGAACATTGCTTCAAGGAAACTTCCTGAGGCTGGGGATGCTCTGTCATTTAATACCTGGCAGCACCACAAGCTGGTCTGGTTATGCAGATGGCCACTGTAGCACTATGTTTGCTTAGCATGGAAAGCAAAGCTATAAGCAGAGGGGGACAGGATGGAAGGAAGGAAGGAAGAAAATTAGGGTCAAAGTAAGTTCCTTCATAATAAATGTATTATGGTGCTTAAAGGGGAGTGGCAGATCTCTCAGTAAGAAGTTGCAGCACATTCCCTAGGCTGGGTTGGTTTTAGTTTTAACAGAGATAGAAAACAGAGCGGAGCAAAGAACAGGTTAGATTAAAAGGGATACTCAAACTACCCAATGAGTAGGAATTCAGGCTGATAGACTTTACTGGGTTGTCGGGGAAAGCTCGGATCGTATGTCCTAACTTCAGGAGCTCTCCTTGTCCTTGAAACACATTGCTTGTCTAGAATAACTGTGAACACAAAAGTGCAGAACTTAGCCAATTTTATTCGTCTGTCAGGGCACTACATGGGATCAGACTTCACAACTGTATTTAGAGGAGGTTACAACACTGCCTAACAGAGGTTAATGCCCAGGCATCTTCATGGCGGTTTTTACACTGCAGGATAGCTTGAATAAATTATTTGATTTCCTTCACTAAAGCAGCATTTCTGGGAACACAAGCACTGTGCAACATGATTGTACAGCATACTGTGTTCTATTCTAGGGGCAGAGGAAAAGCCACTATGGATTTGGCTAGCAGATCATGTGAGGATCTTCTAAGTTGACAGGAATTTGCTTTGGCAAGTGACTTCAGTGCTGGCATGATCTACAGTGGAACACTCTGGTACAGTGCTCAGGAGGGTTTTACCAAACAGGGGAAACCTCCTGGAAAGCTGAGAGATCCTCCAGGAGCCTGCAGCTTGTGCAGCAGCAGCTGATGGGACCTGGGCAGGGCCTGGAGCAGCAGTGGCCAAGCACCCCCCCACCACCTCTAAAAGAAGCCCCTGGGGAATAACAATGACCAGGAGCACCTCCAACAGGATGGGCAAACTGGCTGTGGTGCAGCAGTTCACACAGAGGGGTGCCGAGCCCTGCCAGCTCAACCAGCAAGAGAGATATAGACTAATGGAATTGCATCCTGCCTTCCCTGAGACAGGCCCGACAGGCTGATAGGATGCACAATACTGAGGATTCCCTATTCTCTCTCCACCTGGTTGAACACAGTGGCATAAAGGATAGAAGATAATGTCACAGGTTCCTCTCTGGCACAGCAGGTGCATCCCCTCTGTGACTGCCCCACCTGCTCAGGTGCCCTGGCATAAAACAAGTGAGGCTCTGCAAGTGGAACTGGACAATAATGAGGACAATGGTTCCTCTAGCATGGAGGTGTCATTGAGGTTAAGACAGCGTATGCCCTGTGTCAAAACTGCTTCCATAGCATAGGAGACTCCCTTCTGAAGGGAATGGAATGCCCAGTATGAAGACCAGTCCCATTTCTTAGGAAAGTCTGCTGCCTCCCTGGGGCCTGGGTAAAAAAATGTGAAGGGAAAGTTTCCTATCCAGTTGCTCTCCAGGGCTCAGTACCAGGTCCAGTCCTGTTTAATACCTTTATCTACCATCTGGATAAGGAGATTGAGTGCACCCTCCGTCAGTTGCAAGTGACACTGAATTGAGTGGGAGCATTGATCTGCTGGATGACACGAAGGCTCTGTGGAGGGGTCTGGACAGACTAGATTGATGGACCAAGGTTCAGCAAAGCCAAGTGCTGGGTCCTGCACTTGGATAACAACAACCCCAGGCAGTGCTACAGGATTGGGGCAGGGTGGCTGAGAAAGTTGCCCACAGGAAAAAGACCTGGGGGTGCTGGCTGACAGTGGCTGAACCACGAACCGAGGTGGGCCAGGTGGCCACGGAGGCCAGTGGCATCCTGGCTTTCATCAGGAATAGNGCTTGCATCAGGAATAGTGTGGCCAGCAGGACCAGGGCAGTGACAGTCACGGAGTGACTGGGCACTGGTGACACCACACCTCAAATCCTCAGTTTGGTCCACTTGCTCCCAGAAAGACTTTGAGGCACTGGAGTGTGTCCAGAGAAGGGCGATGGAGCTGGGGAAGGGTCAGCAGAAGTCTTACGAGCAGTGGCTGATGAAACTGGTGTTGTTTAACCAGAGAAAGGGAGGCTGAGGGGAAACTTTATTCCTCTCTATCACTGCCTGAAAAGTTGTAGCCGAGTGGAGGTTGGTCTCTTCTCCCTGGTAACAAGCAATAGTCCAAGAAGAAGTGGCCTCAGTTTGCATGAGGGGAGGTTTAGATTGGATATTAGGGAAAACTTCATAGGAAGGTTTGTCAAGCACTGAAGCAGGCTACCCAGGAAAGTGGTTGAATCACCATACTTGAACATAATTAAAAGATTGTACATGCTCCTTAGGGACATAGTTTAGTGACAGACTTGGTAGTGACAGGTTAAGGGTTGTACTTGACCTTCTTAAAGATCTTTTTCAACCCAAATGATTCTGTGATTCTATAAACGCTGGGAATACAACCTGTACTGAGAGTTTATCTTGGAATAGGCCAGGCTTGTTCCTTCTTTTCTCTATCAATCTCTAGACACTGCTGAGTTAATAGTTAAGATTTGTATGCAACACTAGTAAGTTTGGACTCTACTGTGTGCTGGGACTTAGAGGACTCTTGAAAGAAAAGGCTGGAAAACAGAACCTGTGAAGTATTGTTCTCCTTTGTCCTTTTGTGAAGTGTTAGCCTTGGGCCTGAAATGTCCTGGACGGAAAAATTGCTTCGAATAACCCATGATGCTGCTGGCTGCATGGAAGTGAAATCTCTATGCAACACTGCTCTCCTTTCTTGCTGCCTTTCAAGACAGAGCTTGGTGCAGGTCCACGTGGTACTTCTAGGAAGAGCAAACAAAGGTTTGCAGTAGTGTCCTGGAAGCCGCTGCCTGGCTTACAGACTTCTCTAGTTAGGGGCAGAGTCTAGCCTTGGGAGCTTGCATCCAGATTCCCAGTCAGACCCCTGTCAGATGGTTCCTCAGGAGTGCAAGTAGCTGCTGTCCTCCACAAAAGTGTAAGGTCTCAGCCACCGTATAGGGAACCACAAAGCTGTTGGGCACTGCTTTGGAGGACGTTGGTGCTCAGTGCTGCTGTCAGGCTGCCTGGGATCCAGGATGGAAGCAGGTTCTGGGGGGTGCCACACCACAGGCTGTGAGGAATAATCCTCTTCTGCTGTCCTGTGGTAGCACAGTTAGGAGAAACCTCAGAGTCTTTCATCCTCTCCTGAAACAACCAGACAGCTGGCTTTACAGGCAAAGGGGTGGGCTCAGTAGGCAGTTGTTTCTCCTCTGAGGTGATTGTAGCTCTAGTCTGACTTATACATAGTGGGGGGGATGGACAGGGAAAGTGGGTTTTGCTAACAAATTCCTATATCTTCCCTTTAGTCCTGACAACATTCTTCTATTACAGCTCTTCTTACAAATCTCCCATGTATCAACTTTAATTTAGCAATGCACAAGCCAGACATAGTTTGTCAGTTCTTTCCCCTGGAGCAGGGTTTGTTAGCCAGCAGTGCCAGAAGGGATGTGTGTGCCCTGGTGCCTTCCTCTCTTTGCCCCAGTCTCTGTTCTGCAGTGGGACTTGTCTGGACTGATAATACTCATACCATTTACAGAAGCACTCTGCCCAGACTTGTCATTGCCTGGTAGAGAAGATTTTTTTCTGATCATCAGGCCTGGGTCAGAACATAATCTTTCTCTTCCTTCTAAAGCAGCCATAGAGCAGCCCAAACTGTTAAGATACTCCTTTAGGAAAGAAACAGCTTAAAATAATGAACTGACTCATGGCATTTGCGACTGCAGTCTAGGAGGAGTCTCCCCTATGTGCTTCAGTCCTTTTTTTCCCTGATAGGAACGACAGTGAGTGGGGTGGAAAGGGTGATATGATATGAATTTTGATAGTCTTCAATGCTGCAAAAGAATTACAGGCACCAATAAACTTAGCAGGTGGCCACTGAAATGCAAGCATTTCTCATGACCCATAGCTGCAGCACAGTGCTTGTTGCCCCATGACACATGAAGGTTAAAATACAAATGGGTTTAAAAGGAGTTGTGCAAATTCATAGACAATTTGCCTGTCAAGTGACTGTTTAGCATTTACAAGGCTGCATGCAGAAACCCCTAAGCCACACACTGCTGGAAGCTGGGGAAGGTGTGTCGGAGGAGGTATTGCTGTAGGCTACTCTGCCTTTTCACACTTGCCCCTGAAGTTTCTAGTCCTTCTCACTGTTACACAGTCCGTGGTTGATGAATGACCCAGGATTGTTTTTCTGGTGTTGTTGAACACTGACTGTTTCTTTGCCATGATCTCGCCCCCACCCTATTGTTTTTCCCTTTCGCACAGGCTTGTCGCACTGGCATCCCAGTCAGAGCCTGCTTGTGTGAGGCATCACCCTAATGAGTGCTGGAGTTCACCAGTTCCCTTTTCACACGAGCAGGGCAGCTGCTCCAGCATGAGTGAGAGAGGAAAAGTAGATGCAAGTATCATGAGCAATAACAGTGTTTAAAAATAAATGTCACAGCCGTTCAGTTGTGCAGACAGATCAGCTGCTTGGCTTTTTTCACTCATGAGCTTCTTTGATGTGGCTGCCATTGTATTTTGCAGCTCGATACCTTCTCATTTCTTCTTCATTTGCTGAGCCCTTGTCTCCAGCACTTTGACTAAAAGAATCTCCAAGTATGTTAAAGAGATAAATGCATGTTTTCTGGCTTTTGAAACAACTCTTACTCATAGCAGTGGAATTTAAAGTATATTATCCACCCTGCTTCTCAGACCCTCTTTTTCAAGGGGTTTGGATATGGAACTCAAGAGTTCTAACAGGAAGGTAATGCTGCTGAGTGTTTGGCCAGTGTCTGAATAGGTGGTTGTACAACAGAGGTCCTTCTCTCTGAGATCAGCCCGGGATGTGCTCTGTAGCAGACTATGGGGCACAGTCTTTCTGAAGGATTTTGATCCAAAACATGTAATTCACAAAGCTTGTTTTGCTGGAACAAATGTTATGACCAAACATGAACAGCTCTTTGTGGGCCTGATTGCTTGTGTGTTTCTCTACCTTCCCCTCCTCCATCCACTATCCTCTCTGCTAATTGCTTTTCATCAGTTTTATCTAATATTTATTAGTAGACAGGAATGCCATCAGCCATTCATTAGATTTCTGTTGAAATGTTTTTTTTCCATGGCAGGAGGTTCAGGCTCTGGTGTCCCTTCTGTAAAACTTCACGGTGGAAAGGGACTTCCGACGTTGGAAATCTGCTGCAGTTGGATATCTTTTGGCCAGGATTGTTACGCAAGGGCCTCCTGACAATGTTCAGTGATGGCTTTTTTCCTCCTACCCAACTCTTCACACACAGACACTCACACACATGAATGTTGCTGGGTTTCTATTCCAGTTCTATTTCTGGTGCCCCAGCCCTCACTCTCCCTGTCGCCTTGGCACCCACCATGGGGCTTTGAGTGAGACTTTGAAACACACACTGGGTCAGCTTCTTCACCTCCAACAGCAGGTGACACAGATGGCTGGGTTGAGTTTTAAGGCCGTACATATGCGTTAGGTTGCCTTAGTGCGTTTCTGTGACTGCAGAAGCCTGTGTGCTCAGAGGTAATAAAATATTAGTCTATATGCTACAAAAACTTGCCACTTAAAGCTCTTTAAGAACTGTTGCATTCTGCTAGGACTGCTTATATATATGTCACCTAAACTGTCTTCTCAAAACATTACATTAACGTGTGACCATTCTCAAAAGCTGCATGCATGACCTTTCTGGCATATGCAAAACTGGTGCTATTGATTTTATCTTAGCTTTATTCCTTAGATAGTCATGAGTTCATGTATTTATTCCTGTTTATTTATTATTTGCAGTGGCCAGCTATGTAACCTCATTACCTACCCCATTCTGTAATCAGCTCTTCCTTTCTAGTAGGAAAGAAAATGAGCACATGCAGTCTGCTTTACAAATTACTGTGTGCTGGTGCATCTCGGCATTGACGGTGGAGCTGTTCTGCACTTCTGTGTCTCGTGAAAGCTCACTGAGTAAATGTTTTATAGGATCCAACCCAGTTCCCACTTAATGGAAAAAAATCTTATTGGTTTCAGTGGTGTATGGATCAGTCTTCTAATCCTATGAAGGAATGTAGCTATATTCTTCTGTGGATTTTAGCATGACTGTATGCTGAATGCCATAATGACTGCTGCAATATTAGCCTGCATATTTTCCATCGAGGTGTGAAATCATCTTGATGTTTGGAACTGCTCAGATATTTTTCTAACCCACTGCTTATCTCTGCATGGGAGCAGCGTGCTGTAATAGCCTTAGGACGGACTGAATATTGCATGCTACTGGACTATGAGTTCTCCCTTAATCCAGGGGATTCCTGCAGTCTTTTTGAAAACAAGAATAGGGAAAGGAGAGAAGGATGTGAGAAAGATTTTAAAAGGAATTTGTTATGAACCTTTGCAGACTAGCAGGTATTACAGGTCTGTTACTGTGCTTTTCTGTATAAACTGACTGATGTCTTACTTTGAAGCCACGCTGTAGATTTCCATCATGTTTTTAATCTTTGAAGCATTATTGAAGTGTATCTAAATGCTACCAAGAAATGTTCACTAAGATACAATACGTGCAGTTTCTGACAATATTTCAATATAATAGTTAAATATTTTTGGCAGGTGTGCTTCATATACACAATGATTTAGAAAAGCATTTAAAAATAATTTTTGTGTGTTACTAACACCTGTATCAAGACTCAAAGTAAAATTCTGTACAGTGGGTTTCCTTTCTTTATGCTGTCAGATTTAACTTGCTGCACTGGATTCACCCTGAAGAGTTCATCAGAAACTGGTTACTTTGCTTCTGCACTGAGCCTGTTGCTTTCATGCAATGCCAAAATTGTGACTCCACATACTAACATCACATTTTCTATAAAGAACAATCGTAGTAAAACCAAGACAGTGCAACTTCCCCTTCCCTCTCCTCTGGATGTAGCTTTTCTTTTTCTATCTGATTAATTTTTGACCTTGTTTAGTTTTCCTTGGAACTGACAGCTCCCACCACTGATATGCCATTTCACTCAAACAACCTTTACGTGGCACAGTGGATGCGTGTCCCTTCAGGGTGGTGGAGGGCACAAGCTACAGTATGCTGCCTGCCTTGTTTCGCTTCCTTTTTCAGAGGGATTTTTTGCTGTAGTGTTGCATTTCTGCAGACCACTTGTCAATCTTCTGGTATCCTTTTGCACGGCAGTGGGAGAGCTAAATACCACTGAGTCAGAGGGTTAAACAGATTGTGAGGATCAGCTGCAACAGCTGAATGGGACAGCAGAAGACCATGGCTGAAAATTTGGTACTCTGAAGTTTTAGTGACCTTGTGTAGCACTACCACTGCTTTTCAGATCTGGACATACCTTTGACTTCTTCCTGTGGTGGCACAGAATTCCTTTCATGGGCTCATCCCAGAACACTGATAGCATCAGGACAACAAGATTTATCAATAGTGCCTTCCCAGGTCTGGCTGGCAGATGAGAGCAGACCTTCCTTAAGCAACTCCTGCCTCTTCTGGTTTTTGTTGCTCTGTGACCCATCTACCCAGCAATGGCAATGAGCTATAGAGCCCTGCCATCCATCCCCTGTGTTTATGTGGAAATAGCAGCTTCCAGGCCACCGATGGTGACAGCCTGGGGAGAATTGTCTTGGCACAAGGAGTGCAGAAGTGCTTCACTCGCATTTGGTGCCAGATGTCTACTTATTTCTGACTGCTGGAGTAATGCCAGCTCTGGGGTGGGTGTGGAAAAAGGGATTTGGGCAGTTAAATGCGGGAAGGGGAAGAGAGGTCAGGCCTGGCAGATCCTCCGTGCCTTACAGGATCTTATTACAACAGAAGCCTTAAGGGACTGTCTTGCTGCAAGACCCATGGGCAGCCCTATGATCGGTCCCCAGACTCATTCCTGACTACTCTCCTTTTTTAATAACTGTGTGAAATATATGGGGCTGTGGCCTTGCATGTGCTTGGGACAAATAGAGCCAAAAACATGCAATGGGAATCATGCTCATCCTGGGAAGTCTGGCCAGGAGCACAATTGAAGGGTCAGGATAACGATTAGTCCTACCCTTCCCCCTAGTTGTAATTAGCTGTGGTGATGTCACCCTCTGTTCTGACTTCTCACTGGCATTAATTACAGAGCTGCAAATTTCCTGCCTTTCTCTTTTAATTGCTCTCTGGGAAACTGAGAGTTTACACCCTCTGTTCAATGCCAGCAACCTTCCACATGACATGCTCCAGGGCCTAACCTCTGGCCTGTAGAACTGTCTGGAAACGGGCTTGTTTGGGGTGCTTGCATTTCTGAATGTGAACACTTCTGGTTAGGAATAATCCCTCTGCTTCTCTTGATCTTGCGTCCTTTCATCCCATTTCATTTTGGCTTCAGTCCTAAGGAGCAAAAGGTGTTCAAACCCTGCAATGAAGTTAACCCCTCCTTTAAGAGAACTCTGTTCCTCACTGGATGACCCTGTTTCTATTGGAGATAAATTCTCTGCTGGTGAGACAGGGTTTGGGAAATCTGAACTGGTGCAGTTCTACATGGCTTGAGTGGCATGGAATGTGTCCTAGTCCTGTGAAGACCCTACAGCCCTTGGCTTGGATTCCACCTGCTTCTGGGGCTGTGGCTTGAACCTAAGCAGTAGTGGCTTGTAGTCTGTCACCCATGGACTGTCATGAGCTCTGTGCAGACCTAATCTTTAGGGTCAAATGGAAAGGGTAAGAGAGTACTGCTAGAGGAATGAGGGATGGAGATAACAGTGATTGCATTAAGAGTTATCAGGGGAGAGAAGGATGAGCTGTTGAGGGCAAGTGAGATCCTGAGAGTCAGGGATGTGTCAGCATGAACTGGCTGGATCCCCACCAGTTCAGAGTGGGCAGTCCTGGTTAAGAGCTGAGGCTTCATATCTGCTCTGTCAACCCCCGAGCCAGGCTGGTGCTGAGAGAAGGACAGCAGCCTGTCTCCTGTGTCGGGGTGCTCCTCTGAGCATGTGGTGAGCAGGGCTGCCGTACCCCTGAGCAGGCTCCCCAGGCAGCTTCTGTGCTCTACATAGAAGCTGATGTGCAATGTGAAGAACCAAGGTTCTACACTAATACTCATCTATTTAGGGAAGATAATAAAAATACGGTCCAGATCGTGTTCCAAGGAAGCTAAATCCAGAGCATCCATGCCCCTGATCTTCATACTTGCTTTGCAGCCATTTATTTTCCTGGATGACTTTTCAGCCTTGTGCATTTTGCCGTGTATGGATCTCAGCAAGGCCTCGTGGCTTCTTCAGTCAGGCATCTCCCAGTCAATCCTCCTTTTATTTTGGGTGCCTCTCCCCTTTCAAGTGGGGTGCGTTTATGACAATAAACATCATCATTAACATGAGGGGGAACATATCCCATAATCAGGAACCTTCTGTTTAGAGAGAAGTGTTTATTATACACAACTTGTTAGGGAGTGTCAATCAACCAGGCTCCCTTTGTTACTCCATAATGCATCATTAATGATGGCTGCTGCTGTGCATTTAATTTCATTGCACACAAGGGCCTTGTCTCTGTCTCCTCATCCCCTTCCCCCTCTTTATAATCACCAGCACAGAAGAAATTAATAAATCAATCCAGGATAGGAGAGCTACAGACTTGCTATAGGCTATCTTTGAGGTTCTTGCTCTCACTGAGTTGCACCTTACTTGTGGAGAAATCTTTTGGATGTCAGTGGAGCTATTTTGGGATTACTACTTGCTCTGCATCTTGAGAAAGGGGATTGGTGCCTGCCCACACAGATACAAGAGCATGGATAACTAGCCATGGAAAGAAGGACCAGTGGTATCTCATGACAGTGATCTGTTGAGTCCTGGGGATGGATATGTCACATCCTTTTCAACTCTTCATTTCTGCCGCACCCCTCTGGTTCTTTGAGCCCTCAGAACATGCTGATGCTTTCCTGACTGACATCTTGCTCATTCAGCCCAACTCAATTAACTTTAAAAAAGAATGTTAACTGCTCCAGGGCTTGTGAAAGGTGGATGGGAGAAACAAGCTTACTGGAGGCTATATATTCACTAAGAAAGTCAGTGCCCACTCTGGAATTTTTTAGGAAACTATGAAGAGTTAAAAAAAAAACAAACTGGAAAATCCCCACTTAACAGTGATAAGAGAAAATGCTAGTTGTAGTGTATTTTGTTTGTTAAATAAATCTAACTATGTGGTTTGGGACCTGCCTGTTGGAAGCCCTGAAGCTGATTTTCTCCTACTGTCAAAGTTTGCAGCCTTCATCTGCAGCTGGAATTCAACATGCCAGTAATGGCAAGGATAATTCTGCCTTCTGGCTGGAGTCTGCTAATTGGTTTTGGTTGATCTCCCTATCTCATTTCTTTCTGTTTGAGTATCTCTAGGGCTTTTTTTGAGCAAAGGGGGCCAAGTCCTGGTGTGAACTGTGGATACCAAACTCTCTGGTTTTGTTGTACTTTCCCAGATTAGAAATTACTTGGATTGTCTGGGTCCTTTCCCACTCTGTGGAAAATCCAGTCCTGTTTTGTGGTCCTGAAGCAGCTGCTTGGTGTCTATCTTGGCACCAAATCTTTCCTAAGTCCGTATGTGGTGCGGCTGCTCATATACATCACTTGGGTGCACAAGACACTGGCATTTTTTCATGTGGAAACAGTGGTTTGTGTGGTCATTTGTCATTAAAGCAAAGAGTGGCTTGTGTTGGAGGTGAGAAACCCACGCACATACTTCTGCTCATTCTCCTGGGTTTCTCCAAAGGAGCTCCACTCCTCCTCCTGACACCTGTTCCACAGAAAGACCCCGTCGGTCCTGAGGACACTGCAGAGCAATTGGAGGAGAAGGAAATACGGTCAGCTTTAGGTGGACTTCTTTAACTCCCTGTCCCCACATCCTTGGCTCCAGGCCATAGTCTTTTGGGATTTCCCTCTGGCAAACAGCTTTGGCAGAGTGCTCCCGGCTGGGTTCCAGCTTGTTCGCCTTTGTCTGGTGTGTGCTGGGGCAGCCAGGCCTGGCTGTGGGTTTCCGGCACTGTCGGATGGAATCCCGCTCCTGTCTGTCCGCACGGGCACCACCTCTCCCTCGTGCGCACTCGTGTCCTCTACTGGTTACCAAGAAGGAAAAGTTTGCCTCTGCTGCTCTTGGCCAACAGTTTGGCCTCTCAGTCCAGAGCACCGTGCTCTGGACGGCAAAGGGCATGGGCGAAGCTGTTTTAAACACCTGATAGGCAGAGCTGTAGCAAAAACCTTTGATCATTTTCCATCTGAGTGGGGTAACTCACAAGACTTCGTTGCCCTGATTTTCCATGGTAAAGGAAAAATAATGAGATTTGATGTTTCTTTTCTGGAACAGAACACTTGAAGTTTTTGAAATGTTTTGTGTATTTTCTGTTTGCTGTTCCTGTACCTAAGTACCTGAAATATTTTTAGATTTTTCCTCTTGTGAATAATTTCAGAGGGTTTATGTCCTGTGTTTCAACTCCAAAAGAAGTCAAATTTCAGAATATTTTAATCTTAGCCATAGTGGATTTCTGTCTTCTGTACTGCTCTGTGGATTTATTTGATATTTAAAAACCACAGAATTCAGCACAGCATTTTTACCTTTTTTTCCCATTATTTTTTCTAAGACCCGCTGTTTCACTGGAGACATATATTCGGGAGTTGCTGTTTCCTCTCTAAGGTTACTTTCTCCCTCCTCTCAGCATTAATTCTAGGGGCCTCCAGTGGCCCAGCAAGGGACCAAATGGTCTTCTGGTGCTGGGCTGTGAACCTGTTTTCCCAGGGTAAAAACGTACCACTTAGGTTAAGGGAGTCACCATGCATTCACCAGAGTGCTGAGGGCATAGAAGGCCTCTCAGTGTGATAATTTTTAGCATTTATACAAACCAACAGAGATCCTAAATGCACATTATTGAGAAGAAAGTGTGAAAATGTAGTGACCAGTCTCCTGGAAAAAAAAAAGAAGAAAAGAATTTCAGGGCTTAAAATTTTGTTGTAATCTTTAGTTCGATCCTGTAGGCTGAATTCAGATTTCAATAACTGTATATAATAAAAAGAATTTACCTGCTAATACTTTCTGCTGTTTTAGTGGAAGGTTCTTCAGAGAAGACTTTGCCATGTGATAAACTGGTGCTGAATTTCATCTCTAGAAAACTGCATAAGAAGCTTAAGTCTCTAGGTCTTTGTTATGATAGGAGACTGAGCAAAAACTTGGTATGGAATGAAACTCTCAGCTTCATATTCTGAGTTCTTTGCTAAGTTTTGTTCTTTTACATCCAGTGCATTTTCAGGCTTGCTTTATCTTGAAGATGGAACTATAACCCTTGGTACTTTGCCCCTCATTCATGGCCAGCTTAGAGCAAAGAATTAATTATGGAGTCTTAAATCACTGCTTGAAGCCATAACAGCAGATCATCATTGCCCTTAAATGTCTCTGGCACAAGCTCACTATCTCTGATTTTCATGTCTCACCAGTTGCTATTTTTACGTGTTTTGTATGGAGGAGGCTGCACCAAATAAAGCTCTGTGTTGTAGTAAGTGATTGAAGACCTTAAAATGGCTCCCACTCAGCCTTATAACCTGAATTCCCAGCTCAGCTTTTTCCCCGTGCCAGGAAATATCTCCTACCTTTGAAACTCCTCTCCAGAGATGCAAGATTAGCTTTATGCTGTCAGGAGCTGTCATTTCAGGCAATTAGAAATAGATCAGCTGATACCTGGTAGTTTTGTAAATGCCTTTCTTTCCTGCAACTGCTTCATTTCTGGCTGGTTTTGAAGATTACGTGCAGGGTAGCTCTTCCCTATTACCCACATGCACTCTTTGTTCCTGGCTGCTGTTCTCTGGCTGCCTTTTCACAGCTGGTAAAGTTACTGATAGCTTGTAGTGGTGCTGTGAGGGAGCTTTATTTGTGGTGTAAGAGGGGTGGAAATGGTAGATTTCTCCCTAACCCAGTGTCTGAAGAAGGAAACAGAGAAAATAGGAATTGTTTTTGCTGAAGGCAGAGGCAAATAAAAAAGGAACTTTTATTGCCCTAGAGATCTGTCCTCTACCAGGACTGGGAGGAAACATGCAGTGGGAGCTAGAACACTGCACCCATAGAGTGAATGAACCCTTGGGCTGTATCTTTCATTAGGTGCCTGCCAGCCCTCTGCTTAGCACCATCCCAACCCACCTGTCTGGTCTTGTGCTCTCCCTGTACAGCTGCTTCTGCTTTCATTTGTTTCTAGGTTAAATATTGCCACCTGAAATATGTATTTCCCAGAGGAGACACAGTCAATGTTAGTGAAAGGCTAGGATTTGTTTCTTTGCATTTTGGCTTGAATTTGGATTATACAATCAGTGTAAGAGAGTGAGGGGGAGGTGGAGCTATGACACTAGGAGGAGTACAGCTCCTTTGGTGACCTTGCCTTGCCTCCAGAGAATCCTGTATGTATGTGAAATTATGAACTCTGGGACTTGGTTATGCTGCCAACTTCATTTTGATTTTCTCTCTCTCTCTCTGAGGCTGTATTTTAACTAAGGCAGAGCTAGCAGGCAGTTAACCCTAGTGCTCCACAGTGGAGATGTGCTACCCTAGATAATAATGTAGTTTCTAGCAACTGTTGTTTGAAAGTGGTCTCCCTGACAACTAAGTTTCTTGGCAGGGATCTGTTATCTCTGGGTAGAAGCTAAACAGAGAGCCTGAAAGGTAACCAAATGCTAGGCGCTGGTCTGTCTGCTATGTCAGACATCTTCAATAGCAGAGGCAGAGGAGGGTCTGCCCACTCCAGGAATAGCGAGGCACTGAGGCTCTTGGCTCCTTGTGTGCACACAGATGGGGGGGAAGGAAAAATGAGTGGTCTCAAGGAGCATGGCGTTCAAAACTTTGTTTTGTCACTACCTGTGAGCCCCTGAGGAGCCCTTTGGGAGCTGTCTGAGGGGTGGAAGGCTCTGGGGCTGAGCAGCTGTGCCCCTGGTGCATCAGATGGGTGCTGAAAAAGGCCAGGACTTGGACAGATGGAGTAATGGAGATTGGAGGCAGGGGAGCCTGGCCTTGTGCCAAGCTGTGGAGTGGGGTGGGCAGATCACAGAGAGGAGCTGGAGGGCGGTCAGAGGAGGATAATCCTCAGGCGGCGATGAAGGCTGCAGCTGTTGAGCATGGCACTGCAGAGGTTTGCTGCTGCTGGGCTCTGGGTATCAGCAGAGGTCTGGCAGTCCTGAGAGCTGGGTGAAGTGGGGTGCTGATAGGCTTGTCCCCTTCCTTTGGTCAGTGTCCCAGGGGATGTTCTGGGACATCAGCTGAAGGTGGAGGAGCTTGGAGGTGCTCAGAGCCCTGGACAGAGCCTTGCCTGTCCTGGTGTGGGGTTGTGAGAGCTATGACAGTAGCTGGAAGGGAAGGCAGGAGCCAGCTTTTGGATATGCTGGTGTGTGTTGCCGTAGAAGAGCTGCTGAACTCAACTTGCTTTTCTGTCCCCCTTTGCACCAAGCCAAGCACTGCCCTGTGTGAATGCTTCTTCCAGATGCCCCAGTGGAGCAAGCACTACGCTCTGGTGGGAATAATTAACTCACGCTGAGCAGGGAAGCAAGCGAGGAGCCCAGCAGTAAAGCTGGTGAGAAAGTGAGGGCTCTCTAAGCTCCTGGAAGCCTCTTGCTACTGTCCCTGGCAGAGACACCGAAATTGTGCTGCACTGCAGGACCTGGCAGGAAGTGGTCCCTGGAACGGAGCTTTCCTTCCCTGCTCACTGTGGTGTTTCCAACACCTCTAGTACAAGTGTACATTGCTGCTGTTTTGCTTTGAGTCTGGAGGGAGTTTTCCTGCGTTGAAGAACTGTGAAGGGATATTAGGAATCCAGCAAAGTTTGTGATGTGAAAGTGAGCACTTAGAAGATCACAGCAAGACAGGGACAAGTAGGTGCGGGGAAAAGATGCACTGCACTCCTGTGCTCCAGAGGAGGAAGCTCTCTGTCCAGGGAAGAATATAGCCTGCCCCTGCCATCCCTAGGGCTGCAGGCAGATTCCTTTATGGAGTGTTTTCCCAGGACATCACTGTCCCAGGGAACAATGCATGGGATCCCTCTGTCCCTTTCCTCAGTGCCATCTCTCCACCTCCCTATACGAGATCCAGTGGGTTTTACTTCGCCATTTTTTTACTCAATAAATTTGTAGAGAGAACTGATGTCAGCCATCCAAAGGAAGGCTTAGAAGGAATAGCAGTGAGCTGCTTTGCTAAACTTGAGGCATTCAGAAGCTGAGTTGGACTCTAAAATTAAAAGCTCTTGGTGTATTTTTATTTCTGTTCTGTTTTCTTCTGCTTTTAAGTGAGACTCATCTCCTTCAGGGTATTTTTAGTTATTTGCAGCTGTGATGGATAGGAATTGCTCATTTCTTTTCATAAATTTAAGCTGAGACTTCTGCCCTGCCTTAGGACTCCAGAAACTTGGATCTTCAGAAAAAGACAGAAGACAAGAATTGGCAATAAGGCCAAATAACAAATATTGAACATTTGTCAAGCACCTCCAGCACATCTTTGCTGAGTGTCTGAACTTGAAACCAATACAAATACTTGTCTATGGCTCAGGATTTGGAGACTTTGGGAGGAAGAGGTCTGTAGGTGTTTGTTAGGTTGGTGATGGATGAGAATGGATCTTCTTGTGTGTCCTAGCCAAAAATAGTTTGTAACAAAACATAACAGTTATTTCTGTCCAGCTGGCAGGGATTGTTGAGAGCTACTGTCTCAAAAGTGCAGACAGAACTCTATTTTCCTCTCTCTGTTCAGTGGGAAGTTTGAGATGGGGCTCTGGCAGCAATTCTGTGTGAAAGCTGTTGAAGCCCAGCCCCATCCCATGCTGCAACTTCGGATGCGCTGGAGCAGGCACATCAAATAGTTACAAAGGATGTGATTAAGCCTTGGGAAAGAGCAAGCGGGGCAGCTTGTTTTATGTTTCCTCCCCTGTGTTTGTATGAGTCACGGAGCTGGCGGCCGTCCTGCTTTCACCTCACAGAGAGCAGGAAGAAGTGTGTAAGAGCCCCACACTAATTTGCTGAAAATAGCCAAAAGCCAGGCTCTTAAGATACCCAAAAGAGATTGCAACTCCTCAGTTTATTGATCCTTTTTCTCTCTGCTTCGAGTTAACAGCTTTTAAAAGACATAAAGTGGGAAGAGCATCCATGCTGCTAGCAGTGTGGTTGTCTGTCCCAGCCCTTGCCTCAGTGGTGCGTGTGTGTGTGACCTTGAAGGGCAGACAGTGGGATGGTGTGTGGAGACACATTTGAAGCAATAGAGAAGAGGTAAAAAAGGTCTTCCTCTGTTACCCTGTAGGCTGCTGGCATGTCATGCCACTGCCATGGCAGCAGAGAGGCTGGCTCTCACCATCACACACTGCTCTGCCCTGACCAGTCAGGGGCCAAGGGGGTTTACACCTGAGCTGTGTTTGTGCAAGTCTCTGGTGGCTGGGCCTGCCCCTGCCATTCTCCAGTGCAGGGGGCAAAATACCAGCTGAGCACCTTGCAATGGTGCCAACTCATAATAACATTTTTTGTTTCTCTTTTTAATCAAGTGTGATGTTAAATTTTATGCCGTCATTAAAGCTCCAACTTCTGGAGCCAGTAGATGATGCTGTGAGAATTCCAGCTTTGCTTCTGAGCAGGGGAAGGAAGTCAGGAAGGCAGTCTGGCAGCTTGTAGCTTGGGGACAAGCAATGGACCTCGTCTTCCTTCCATGCTTCCACGGGCCAAATCCATGTTCCAGATTTTGAACACAAGGGTTGGCAGAGCAGCCTCTGATGCTTGTTGACATGTTTGGAAAAGCAGGATAAGTGCTTCAGCCTTCAAGGGATACAAGGCTTGTGTGATGATCACAAATTCAGCTCAGCTCAGTTGAGCAGGAGGGGAAATAGGTGAGAGAGGCGGCGCTCACTTCAGCCGCTAGTGTGGGGAATGCAGCTGTGGTTTGGGGCTCACTGAGCCAGGGCTGTTTGTGTGCTGAGCATCTCAAGCAGGCAGGAGAGTCAGACATCTCCCAGCATCCGTCCTTCGTGCAATCAAGCGATTGCTCTTTAGCAATGCAGGCTCCCCCGAAGCCCAATTCCTGCATTTCCTCCCTGCTGTAAGCAGTCTTTGCTTCACTTGTTTCCACATTTGTTTCTTCTGTTACACAAACTCTGGTCTCAGGCCTCTGAGCTGAAATACTCTGGGCTTTCAGAAGCGTGACTCTGAATTGCAGAGTCTCTGGCCCCTCTCTCCCAGCTCATCTACCCTTGGCAGAGTGAGCAACAAATTCAAGGAGCTCTACTGAGTGTTGCTATTCAATGTTTAAAATCTGTGTGTGTGTCTTCTGAACTGCCACAATTTTGCTTTAAACCCAGACCGCATCCTATTGGATTCGACAGTTATTCCTCATGGAATCTGCAAGTTTTAGGGTCCTTTGAGGGCTCTGTTTGCCACTTCACTCGCTTTTTCTGCTTCCTCTGCTATTTTCCAGATGTGTTCCTTTTGTTGTCCCTGCTACCCTGACTTCCCCAAAGGAGAGAATTTCCTCCTGTAGTCTTTAAATTGGACCCCCACCCAGCCCCCTTGCAACAAATGCCCTGTCCCTCACACTGACTGCTGGGGCTGGGCCCTTTCCTTCTAACTGGAGTGGAATGGGAAAGTGAGTATGAAGATTTAGAGTTATCCACCCACCTCCCTTTTCCCAGACTCCTGACTGAATATGGTGTTGGGGGCAGGGAGGGGGGGGGGCAAAGAACATGACAGGACATCCTGCATCACTGTCCTGTCCAGCAATTATGTTCCAAAATTTGGAAATCAGTTCTGGAGCTTGAAATGGGCGTGCTGGTGGGTTGCTTCTGGATATGCATGTCTGGAGCCAGCAAGAGAGGTATTCCAGCAGTGTCTCCTGTGAGTGTCTGAGCAGTGTTCAAAGGCTGGGGAGTGTTCTGGGTAGAGAAATACGTGTTGGTGTCCTCCATTAAGGTTTTTCCTGGCCTACAGCTACAGTGTGGGTGTGACAACAGCTATTTAAATGCAGCTCCAGAAGTGTCTGTAGGAGACACCCAGTCCCACTGAAAGCTGATGCTATTGCTGGACACAGTGCTGCAGTTCATGCTGTGGCAGTGTTACCAACACAGTGCTTGTAGTGGTAGTTTGCTATTTCTGTAAACTCAAAGGATGCCTGCGTTTGCTCCTTTGATGCTCCCTCATCCCAGATGTGTTCTGTGTTGCCAGATGTCCACAGCTGTCTGTTAGAGCACGCACATCAGAGGCTGCATTAAGTGCACCCGCTTCCCACTCTGGCTTTGTTCCTTTGCTGGCCCCTAACTCAGCTGACACATGGACAGTTTGACGGATCTTGGTCCTACAGGTGGAGTCATGCTGTAACCTAACTGTGTTACAGTTAATGCTGTAACTTCTACAGCACATTGCTCACAGAGGAGGGCCTGTGTTTTAAATCTCTGAGAAATCACACTTACAAAATAGGAATACAATTCCCTTGACTAAGAAGCTGGTTTTAGCTTCCTTTGTCTCTGCTATTTAGGTGCATTTTAAATTTACTTGGTTCAGAAATTTTATTCACTGGATTAAAACAGGCAAACAGGACTTTACAAGAACATTGTTATTGTTGTTTTTTTTTCTTAATGCTTTCTGCTCCTCTCCCATTTCCAGCTAGACTATTTATTGCCCAGAAACAGTTCCAAAATCCCAGCCATGCTCTTCAAATACACATGGATGTATGTGCATTCCTAGATGATCCCCTTTGCATTGAATTTTGAATGCTCCTAGATTACTTTTATTGAATTCAGTCTGTTCCGAGGAGGAAAATAAATAAGGGAAACTGATTAGTTAGATGTTGATTTCACCTTTAATCCGACTCTCTGGAGGGCTCTGTCCTTAAACTGAAGTGCCTGCTTTCATTGAACACAAGAACTGTTCCTGTGCAGTTCTGTGCTTGCTGAGAGCTTACTTGGTTTTTGATGAAGAAATAGAAAATCTAATTTTTGAACTAAATTTACCTGCAATGATTCATTCTCTTTTCATAACTTATCAAAAGGCATTAGCAATAAATTCTTGACAGTGCTTCTATAAACAGCAGTTGTTCTCCTTTGAAGCTGTGATGCTCATTGCCTGCTCAGTTGTGCTGCTGTGCAAAGTGGCATGAATACTCAAAGAGAAACGACACAAAAGGAGCTGTGTACAGATGGCTTAGACAAAATGCTGGCCTTTCCCTTCAGTCATACAAGCTGAAAATCTGGCATTAAATAGGATTTGTAGCCAGGTTTGGTGTCTGTCTTCTGGTTTATCCCCTCTTAAAGCTGTATCTCGTTCCCACCCCGTACACTGTTTGCTACCAGACGACTCCTGGCGTACGCCCGGTGAAAATGACGGAGCGAATGCAGTTTGGTAGCCCAGTGCTGGTCTCAAAGCTGTAATTGTGTCAGAGCTGGCTTCCTCTCCACTGTAAGCCCTGTCAGGCGGTGGGGAGGGATGTTGGGGTGTGTGTGTGTGTCTCCGTGCCGTGTCCCGGCGCGGCGGGAGAGCATCCCCGGTCTGTCCCGCCCGGCTGCGGCTCTCGCTCCGCCGCCGAGCCCCGCGGCCGCGCACGGCGGTGCGCTCCTGCCACCTGCTGCCCGGAGAGAGCACCGCACGCACCGCTGCGGCTGCAGCTGTCACAGCTTCCCCGGGACCTTTTACACGGAAGGACAATGAACATACCCCACAGCACGGCGGAATGTTTCCTGCCTTCTCGTTTAAGGCGGCTGGGTAACTGGCAGTAAAGTTTGAAGTAAGATTTAAAGCTCAGTATGGTGATCTAAACAACCGGCAGCTAAGTGGAATGTCCTCAGCTTGGGAAAACAAAGAGATTATTTTAGCAGCATCGTGATTTCATAATCCATCTCTCTGGGAAGGGGTAAAGTGCTGCTTCTTCCTCAACCACAAAGTTCGTTGGAATATTTCCTGCTTTATTTCTGAGTACTCAGAATATAATTTGGGGCAGGGTGTTGTGTTTTAACAACAAATTCTATTTTGCAGGATCCTCCTAGTTGTGCCCCTATCTGTAGGCAGCGGATGCCAGTGACTGTTTGGGAACTGACAAACTTTTGCCCTCCTCTGGGCTATGCCTGTGGGTAAGAGCTGGCTGATACCTGAACTTAGCTAGGAAGTGCCCCAAACCCCAGCAAGTGGGGAAGGAAATCTGAAAGGTCTTTTTACACTCCTCCCTGTGGGTTGTTTGTGAGCCAAGGAGAGCAGAGCAGCTCGGGGGCCTCAGATCTGGGCCCAGCCTGTCATCCAAGGCAGGTCTACCTGGGCACAAGTAGAACAATACCAGCCAGAGCAGCAGTGCAGCTCAGTGGACGATTTGTGCTTTGGTGCTGATTGGCTTCAGCTACAAACCAGTATTTTTCTGTCTCTGTCTCTGCCAGCCCCTTCCTAACGTGCAGTCAGGAACAAACAAGTAGGATTGTGCTCAGATTTCTGCCGGGTGTGAGCTGTACATCAGCTTTGTCTGACTTCGGGGACAAGGATCCTTGTTGCAGGACCAGCTCACACCCTCGTATTCCCACTTCTACCTCATGCAATTAATTCTGAAGACTGTGTTAGCAAATTTAGGAGGTCTGTAATCTTCTTTCTTTGCCTGTTAATCACAGTGTGGGGACCAGCTGTCAGTGGGAAACCAGCAAGCACTGTGTTAGTTACTTTCTGTGTAGCAGGACTGTATTCAAACAATATCCATCTCTGTTGTGCTAGGAAGTGTTTTCATGCAAGGGATAGCAAGCCTTGCAGGAGCTGAATATCCACAGGGAAATTTTACAAAGTATTTTCACAGCAACATCTATAAAGTACAGTGAGATTTCTAATTACTGAATCCATTTGAAGGATCTGTTTTCTCCATGTACCTGCCTCTTCTAAGCATAATTTCTTTATCATCGTTTGTGAACAAAGCTTCTTAGCATTTTTCATGATTGTACAGATATATTAGGGAATTTATAGGATTAACAATCCAGATTATGCACTGTATAGGACAATAAAGAAGGTAGTTTAATTTTTGAAAGAAACTTCCAATGCAGGTAGGAAAATTCTACCGGTATACTGGTTTTTTTCCTTAAGGTGTACTACTGGAGTGATATGAGGTTGTCTGTTAAATAGAGTGTAAACAAAGCATTTCTAGTTCTCACATTTTCAGGGGAAGCTAAGTCAGCTAACTGAATCTTCTATTCTATTGAATTCTACTGCTATTGAATTTTGAGCAGTAGTTGCCTTTCCTCTGTCCTCCTTGCAAAAATGGCTGGAGAAAATGAAACTGGGAAGACACTGTTATGATTTCATGGCCTGTCTTTTCATGTATGTTTGGGCTAGGGACACTGCTTCCTAAAACATGGGGGGATTGGTGAATGGGATTCTGCTCACCTGAGCTTTCAGAGTCAGTAAGATGAAGCAGCTCTGATAGGAGATGAGATTTGAAGAATGAGTGTTGATTGTCATCAGCTTTTCATTAGAAGATTTTGAGATCCTACTTTGTGAGGTCTTTTGCATAAGTTTTTGACAGTTTCTGAACTCAAATCTTGCTTATGCCATTTTCCACTAGATTTTTAGATGAGACATTACTTTGGGATAGGCTGTTGGCAGGGACAGCTTCCTGGAACATACTTTGCAAATTTTATATTTGATCAGCAACAATTTTGCTTTCTCCTCCCTCCTTCACCTTACAACGTAGTTTTCATCCTTATGAGCTGAGAGATCACCAGGCCTTTCTTTAAATAAATGTGTGTGTGAGGCTTTATTTCATTCCAGGTAAGCACAAAAAAGCTTTGCAACAGATGTGGTTGTTCTCTTGGAATTTCTCCTGAGTGAGCAGAGTGGGTAAAGTGGGATGGGAGTTCTGTGCAAAGGGCATTTCAAGCCCTTTTCCTGGGAACAGAGAACTGCTCTGAAAATACAGCCCTCATCTCACTGCCAATGCTTTCAGAGCATTGGCCAGTGAGCCCTGCCAGCTCCACCAGCTCCTCCTTCCCACCAGCCAATCCACACCTTACACTGCAAGGAGAGCAGTTGCAATACCTGGATCTTTCAGGGCCACCTGGCAATGTGACTTCTTACTGTTGCTTTCTTAAGGTGATTGCATTTCACCTTTGCTGTCCTGTGCCAAAGTGACAGGGACATTTTACTGCATACCTTTACACAACGTCATCCAGGTTCTACCCTGCTGTAGCAGTGGTTGCTCTTTCCTTTCTCTTTTACTGTGATTATTCAGTTCCATGCTTCCTGGTCTCTGCCTGTGCTGCAGGGATAAGAGATCCTTGACAGCTGCTGGGGCCATGGGCTTAGCACTCGATAGAGATTGAATCCACACAGTGCTTCCTGCTGTGCTCTTTGACAGATGACAGTGCTCAGCTGCAAAAAAAAATGGCTGTAAAATCTGAGATTTTGGTTAGAAACTTCTGCTGGCTTTTGTGTGCTGTCAAATATGACCTCTGCTAGGTGAAGCTGGGGCAGGATGGTAGGACCAATGGGACAGGGACAGGCAAGTTCGGAGAGCTTAGGTTTTTCTCTGCCTGTCTCCCATGGAAAGCAAGGAGAAATGCTCTTGAAATTTCTACTCACGTCAGGAGAGCTACTCTGTTTTCTGCTAACAACAAATCTGGCCTTTATCAACTTCTCCTGGTGATGTGGATGAAGAGGAATTTTGCATGAATGTCAAAGCCAACCAGCAGTTTTCATACTGTACATACGTACATTTTAGCAAAAGCATCTCCTATAGGTGACTTGATCCAGCTCTACTTTGGCCATGTTCTCAGTGATGGGTGGGAAGTTGGTTGGTACTGCAGGAAAGCTTGCTCTTAGCTTCGTGATCTCAACACAACTGTATTGTTTAAGCCTTTATGATTTCAGCACTCTCTGACAAGGATCTGCTTTCCCTGCCTCATCTTGCTAGTCCAATCCATGCTCACATGCAAGAGAGGAATTGTATTGTGCTTCTGGCATTGGTTGTCTCAGCCATATTTGTCCTATCTGTCTTGGCTTCTCCCAGTGTTTGGATATAGGATTTGTCAAAGGGACCAGATTAGGTCTGTATGGATAGAGTCCAGTGAATTCTAAGGACTGGAGAGAAGATTCAGTTCATGTAATTTTCTCCACTAAATGCCTCAGAAAAGCTTTGGAAGATACTTGCTTTCCTTCTGTACTCAGAGAACTCAGGATTTCCAGCCCTCTTTTGGTGCTTGGCTAGTTTCCTGGAATCATCCTTCATTCCCTCTTTTTCTGACCTGTGCCACTGTAAAAACCTAAATAGCTTTAGTTATTGGTAGATGAAGAGAATGAAAGCAACTGAAAGGGATGCCATTCTGATCATGTCATTGACCCCAAGAGCCAAGTTTGGTGGATTTTAAGGGAAAGTCAAGGACATGAATTACAGCTGTGGTTATTCATCCACTCCCTGATGGCTGTTAGTCATCATGTGTGCTCTACATGTAAGTTTAGCTCTTCTGGATGATTTAGTGAAGAATTGTGGAGTCAAGGACAAATCTCTCAAGGACAGAAAGGTAGAGCTGTTATTACAGAAAAGCCAGGCCCTGAGAATGGGCAGTGTTAGCTCAGACCCAGTTCATAAGGAATAGTGCTGTGATTTTCACTTGGCTGGGACTTACCTTTGTAGAAAAACAACTACTAAAGGGACAAAAAGCAAGCTGGTATTTAGCAGCTGGGGAGGGAATTTCTGGTGTGTTGGATAACTGTAAGCCAGAGGCTGGGTAGAACAGCTCAAAGTGCATTTACAGTGGACGCTTTTATGTTATTTAGAGGATGTGAGGTTGTGGTGGCATTCCTCTGTGCACAGCCCACTGGCACCAGAACATAAACTGGTGTAGCAATTTAGCCCTTTCAGGATGGCCAAAAGATACCAGACAGTAACTGAGAACACAAAACCATCCCAGAGGAGCCCAAAGTGCTTTTACAGCCTTGGAGTCAAGTTCTGCCTCATATGTACTCGTGCCCCTGTGGCTGACTGGAGTGAGAGGAGAATGTGTTCCTGGGTCTGGAAGGGAATGGCTTTGCTCATCACTGGAGAGCTGCCGCGTGTTTTCTGTGAGAGGCACCTGGTGCTGACTCGTCAGACTGGGATGAGAGCTTGAGGGAGGGGACTTTGTTCTGGGGACTTTGTTCTCTTGTTCAGTCTCCAAAACCTTACCCTGTCCTACTTCCACAGTTCTTTCCCACTGTCAGCAACACCCCTTGTAAAGTGATGGGATTGGTGTTGGCTTTTGCAAGGGGAACATCCTGAAGGTGAGATTGAGGTTTGGGGAGGAAGACTCCATTACACTGAGCAAACCTGCAGTGGAGTGAGGCTAATTTAGCAAGCAAGGCTGCTGAGGTATTTCCCAGAGGACTGTGAAGGCATTCACCCAGAAGTCACCTTTCCATGTGTCATGCAGTATTGAACATCTCATTTCACTTAAGAGTGTAGCAATACCAGGGCCCACACAATTGCAGGATCAGGACAGTTGGCTAAACAAAGTTTAAGTTGTCCTTTTCAACGTGGAAGAAAGATGACTGATGAAGCTGTGTAAGATCTTCAGTGATCTATGGAAGGTGCCGTGGTTAGGTGAATTTCTTCATTTCCTAGCAAGGCAGCAAAAGGAAATTCTTTTGACATATGTGCTTTGTGAAACACAATGCTGCAAGGCAGTGACTATAACAAAAATGTAACTGATTTACAAAGCAGTGAGAGACATTCCAAGCAGATAAGTCTGTCAGCACTATTAAAGACAAAGCTGCAAATACTGCCTCTGGTTTGGGAAATAGCAAAGCCAGAGAATGCTTGAAGATTGCAGAGGGAAAGTTATTATGCTGTACTTTCCTCACTCTTAATGCTCTTCCCCTGAAAGCCCTCAGCAGCAGTTGCCTGAGCCAGGATGCTACAGTAGATGGACGTGTTATGTACCACACTGAGGCTGTTGTGCTCTTGTAAAGATCTCACTAACAGTGAAGGGAAAAACAAGGGCAGAACAGCCTCTCCTGCAAGCTGCATGTTTGCACTCAAGATGCTCAACCTGGTCTGTGCCCGCTGCTGTTACCTTGTAAGCAGATCCAAGAGAGGAATCCTGGTGAGTCTCCCCCAGTGTAACATCTTGCTGAATACTTAGCAGTGTTCCATAGGGGTGTGAGCAGAAATGGCCCATCTAGATCCTGTGTAGCCCTTGCCAAATGTGCACTCTCAGTCCCAGAAGGTGGAACTGTTAAAACAATCTGTCCCCTGGCATATTTTGTCTCTGGGATTGCAGTTCCAGGATAGATGGCATCTTGTGCCATTTCCAATGGGAATTTCATGTCTTACGCACATTTGAAAATATGGACATCGTATGGACACAGTGTACAGTGTTAACTGGGGTGTAGCAGCAAGTTGTTCTTGTAACTATCCTCTCTGTCCTCTCTTTCTTCTGTTCTGCTTGTCAGCTCTTCTCAGACCTCATCACCCACATTCTTCAGACCCTAGAACACCTCTTTGACTTGCACTTCATATTCCATGTAGGCTTTCAGCTTTCATCACTCCTATCTTAGTCTGGCTAATATGACTCTGGAGATAAGACTCTTGGATAAGCAGACTGGCAGCCTGGAAACCCAGCGTCAGTTTGGAGCTGACTGTCAAACTTGTCCTGCCCAGAGCAGAGGTGCACAGCAATGCAGGGGCTCCCTCTGAAAATGCTGGTTCCAGCTCAGTAAACAATCTGGTCCTGCTGTCGTGGTCTCTGAGACCTGACTGGTTAGGCAAGCAGGTCACTACAGGAACACTGTTGCTGGTTTTGGTGGCAGACTGGGTTTAGGTGTTTGTGACAGCACCACTCTTCACTGTACAGGCTCACCCTTTGAATCTGGGCTCTTTCTTTCCTTTCTTTTTTTTTTTTTTCTGCTTGCACCATGAAACACCCCTTTCCATTGCCAAGCAGGATTTCAGCGAGGTGGGTGGCTTCCGCCAGGACACATGAAAACTGGAAAAAAACTGGGACACTACTTTTAAGATTGTTTTTAAAGAAGACTTTGGAGAAAGAAGCTGATTTCTTTTACGAGGGGGTGCTGTCTCCCTGCAGTGTGTTCTGTCACCATGTCACAAGATTTCTAAAAGGAGCAGAATCAGTAGGACACTGGTGTATCAGTCTGCAAGGAGCAGTTTCCTTCGCTTGCATCCCATATTTGACTAAACTGGTATCACATGGTTCAGTCTCCCCACTCTTCTCCCACCCGCTGCCTGCTTCCGCCAACAGTCCTCTCAAAATGTGCTTTGTAACTAAAGACTCCCCTAAAGAGCTGACTCTTCCAGTTCTCCTGCGTAACAAAAACTTGTGCTGCTCATAAATAGATTTGCAATTACCAAGGGAAACAGAAGAATTTGTGCAGTCCAGATGCATCAGAGCGGCCTCCCATCCTGTCTTAAAGAAGCCTCTGAAATTCAACACACATTGTCAGGCATAGCTGAGAGACCTCTGCAGAAATCTTTCCTTTGAGCAGCATTCCTATACTGCAGGATCTGCTGTTTGCAGAAGAATTGTTAAGGAACCTCAGAATCCCTGTCTAGTGTCTTTACAAAAAATGACAAAAGCTCTTTGTATTTTTGACTAACCTGGGGTTTCATGTATTTCTTATAGCAGTCGAGGGTAAGAGTTGCCTGGCAAGCATAAGACATTCTGAGCTTACAAATTAGTTGTCTGCTAATAGCATCTAGTGAGTGTGTGGTTAGTGCTGTCTGAGCAATTCCAGCTACTTTCTGATCATCCAGGAGGTCAGACTTCCTTAGGTCTTGGGACTTACAGGATGGTAATGATTTCATGTAGAAGAAAAAAGGCATTCCCAAGGTTATGCATCAAACAGGATGAACCTGGGAGGAAAAATCAAGAGTATGACTGGTCCTATGGAAGGATTAAGCAGGAGAAAAGAGGGAAGCAGTGGGATGTGTTAATGGTCCTTAGCTTTCCCTATGGACCAGATAGCATGTATAAGATCCCTTCTATATATCTTCTCCCTAGACTGCCAGGGAACTCAAGAGGGGCATACACCAGTTAGTGCCTGGGTCTGGCTTGGCTCCCAGAAGAAGTCCTGTGAAAGGCTTCTTCTGTGTGCAAGGTTCTGCTGATTCTCCTTTGTGGAACCTTTCTGACCACCCCATTGCTCCTTTGACCTCTCTCCAGTTCCCATGCAGCAGAAGTCTCCCTGAATTCAGTGACTGCCCTGAACATCACGTCGTTCAGTTTGATGAGACCAAGTTAGACTAACAGAACAGCATCTTGTTTTGCCTGTGTTTCCTTTTGGTGGCAATGGTTGCACATCTAAGGCATCAGGAAGAAAGGCTTCAAGAAGGAACCCAAAATTAGGAAATACAAATGTTAGAAATAAGTTTTTATGTCATATTTTTCTTGTGATCAGTTTCTTCAAAGACAAATCTGTGTGTTCCTTCTTATTTACACAAAGCTAGCCATGAAATAGCAGCAGATCCCAGCACACACTGCAATGGTCATGAAATCAGTTCATCTCAAGTTCTGTAATGGATGGAGAGTATCTTTATGCTTCCTTTTTTCTTCCTTTTTTTTTTTTAATGGGAAGAATAGTCTCTGTCATCTGCATCAGAGTCACAGTTCATTCAAGGATGTGTCCCAAATGTAGGTGTTACATAAAGTAAAATCTCTTTTCTCTGTTTTTATTCTCTTTGTATCTTAGTGCTTGAAGTAGAAATAAATCCTTTTTTCCCTGACGCTGAAGAAACAACAAAGGAATGAAGTTCTGTTGTTAGAACTCCCTTGCTCACCTGTGTTACTCTGAATTCATGTTTAGTAAACCAACCAGCAACCCTGGCCTACAGGTGGTGCTCCTGATTCTCACATTCCTTGCCTTTCTCATGCTTGCAAGCACACTTACCCGTTAGGATGCCAGATTTAATAGCTTGGGAAGACCTTAAACTAGTTAAATGTCTAGGAAAACAGAACTCCTTTAAGGTGCTTTAGAAGGAAGTGGTAACTGTACACCAGTCTCTCACTTAGCTTCGCCAAACAAGCTTTTCAGCGTCACACAAGGTGCTACTGCAAATTATGTGCTTTGCCTGGTAGCAGCAAGAGACTTCTTAAGTATCAGTGAACCTACTTTGATGCCATGAGCGCTGGTCCTTCAGCTAAAATAATTTTTTTTGTGTTTGACTCTACAAATTCTGGTTTGGTCTTTACAGGCAACTCCACAAGGCTTCTATAAATTTAATTAGGTTTTCTGTAACCCCTATTGCCTCCTCCTCCCAGGTTGTCCTGGGACTGAGATGGAAAGAACAGAGCTCAAATGGCCCACTGGTGATATTAAACACTTGGGTTGAGTACCAGTCTTGGTATTTTTCTTCTTTGTATTTGCAGTTACATGCTTGCTGAACTGGAGTGCCTACTTCTGTTGTACATTCATGGGCCGTAGAAACTTGGGATGAAAGCTTTGTGACAGGGCAGTGTGTGCCACACAGTGTTGGCTGATGGGATTCCTTGAAATCCCTTCACATGTTAAATAGATTAATGAGTAAGGGGGGCAGTTTGAAGAGACTGCAAACCTCTAAAGCCTTAGGTAATCCTGAATTTGGCCAGCTCAACTATTTATAGAACACTCTATGCCTATTCTAAATGTACTTTCCTCAAGGGGACCTTATCTCAACTCCCTGCTCCACCACTTCAGTTGGATCAGCAATGCTGCTGTGATCTGTTAGCAAAAATTCCTTCTCTTGTTCTGTGGCAGAGCTGCAGATGTTGCTGGTTCGGGACTTGAAGGGGAAATTCTGTGCCAAGCAGAGCTCAAGGGTTTGAATATAAACTGCGGCCAGCCAGGTAGAGAGATATTGATGATGTATTAGATCATTTCCTGTAACCATTTCCTTACTATTTTTCAATATTTCTCTTCTGCTGGTTCATCTAGAGTTCTGGAGAGGGAAAATCAAGTAACTCATTGACTGTGTACAGAGGGCAGGGCTTGAGTCCCACTTGCTGTTGGTTGAATGGGGTTAGACTATCAACTCTATTGCTCCCACTTAAGGACAAAGAATCTCTTCAGGCCAAGGAGAGCAACTCATCCAACAGCAGATTCCATAGGGGAGAATCTCTACCTTTTAGAAAAATCGTGATTTTCTTTTTCAGTCAGAGGCTCTGGGATACAAGTTTCAGTGCAAAGGGCACAATGCAGAGCATTTTTCATCCTTCAAGTTCTAAAATATTTAGAAAAATGCATCCTTTATTGAATCCTATAGGTTTGAACATTTTCTTCTGTAGGATAGTTACATTCTGTCTGCCTATCTCAGGAACATCTGAGATCTATGTTGCAGATGCTGCAGATCACAGTCGTGAGTGGGAAATTTTGTGTGAGTGTAGAAGTAGGATGGGCCAGCAGAACCCTTCATATCGTGAATAGCTGTGCTGCCGCATAGTTAAGCCAGTAGTACTTTAATCTTTGGGGAAAAAAAGAATTTCTCCCTGTCCCTGTGATGTGATTGATCCAGACTCTACTTCACGGGTATGGGACTCAACTTAGAACAGAGGTGTAAAGCACTAAGGCTGCTTGCACTGGTTCAAGGGGAGGATTCAGAGGCAATGTGTCAGTACTGTCTGCAGAAGTCACATCAATTTAGGTACCCGTTAGAAAACCCCTTCTGGGTACAGCAAAGGAGTAACTGCTACTTATTTGGCCGCTGGGATAGAGAAGCCTGTGCAAGACTTTGCCATTCCACAGATCAGGGTAGCATAGCTCACTGTGTATCTAAGCCTCAGAAAATGTTTTTGAGGTTGACAGAAGCTTTTCTTAGTTGTTACCCTTTGAGGATGAGCAGGGCAGCGTGTGGCAAGATCGCAGAATGGGATTAGCTCAGGATTATCAGGAAGAGTTTCTTAGCACTCCTTTGGAGCTATTTCCTTCTATTGCAGCCCCTGGAGCCGCATGAAATGGAAGGGGTTAAGTCCTTGCCTTGCTGGCTGGAAAATCATCCCAGCTCAGTGCAGCAAAATGGACTGGGTCCAGTGCTCTTGGAAGGAATGAAACAGGTAAAGTGTATTTAACAAGGAATTTCACATGGCAGGGTTTCAGTTACACTGAATATTGCCCCGAGATGCATTTTGCTTCACACAGAGTGTGAAGCTCTTCCTACAGTCTCCTTGGCTTTTCTAAGGAATCAGTGTCCACAGAGCTTTAGATTTTGCTCTGGTCATGGCTTACCTATATGCATACAGATGCTTTTCCTTGTTGCTGTCCTAGCACGCAGGAAAGGACAGGTGAGTCTCTCCGAAAGCACTGCAGTGCTACTCAGCCTAGCACAGCCCTCAGTGCCTTGGGGTGCTGCTGCTGCTCTCTGCTAGGGTGACCCACTCAGTACAGTGTCTGTGATCCTACAGGGATGCATTACCTCAGGAAAGGCTCTGCAGTCACTGGGACTATGACAGAATGGGTGCTCAGACTGTAGTGCTGATCATTTGTGTTTCAGTAAAAAACACTCCTTATGTGTCTGCCTGTGATTTCTGGGCTGACAGAGTGACTGGCAGCTTTCTGGCTCGCTCTGTTATGCCTCTGGCTAGTTATTCCCACTGCTCTCTCTCCAAGACTGGCTTCCTCTTAATGGAAGTTGTCCATTTGACCATTTTTGATATAAACCTTTCAGAAGCTGGAATCAGTAACACATGCCAGAAGAAACTAGTGCATTTGTGCTTATAAGAAATAAATATCTATCCCTTTTGCAGTGCATATAACAGCTTCAGCATCTCCATTCAGAGCCACTGGCCTTTGTTCCCTCATAGCTGAGGTGTGGTGGCTGAATTGAAGCTGGGAAGCAACCAAAAGCATTTAACCACAAGAGGAACACCAGCAGTGAAACAGCCCAGAAAGCAGGAGCAGACTACAGAGCAGTTGAAGTGCAGAGCTCAATTTTAAGCCTAATTTGAACACTGAATGAGGTTCTAGTATCTCAGCTCCTATGTAGAGTCTCTTCTCAGTCTGCTGCTCGTGTTCAATGGACACAGTATAGTGGGGTGTATATATAGAATACCCAGTGAAAAGCTGGCTTTGTGCAACTGGTACAGACACTGCAGGGTGAAGGGAAGTGTCTGGTTTTGGTGCAGGAAATAAAAATCTGTCTTCATGTCTGTGTTCTGGGGAGCTGATCAGATATTTTATGTCATTATAGCTTGAAAAACCAGTTTCAGAGCTGGCTTCTCTAATTGCCTGATCATTTAATCTGCTCCATTTGCCCGTAAGAGAAGGATGCATTTCCTTTGTTCATGTTGCCATGTTCATCAGTAAATGTAAAGCAGATTGTAAAATCAGACCTGCTTGAACTAACATTTGTAGCTATTCATTCACTCATGGATAAACCAACTCCCTGATGTTGGTCCAGATTTTTTCTGCACCAGAGAGAAAATAAGAATCAGTAGTCAATTAATATTCTCTTTTCTTTGTGAAGTGTTGGTGAAACATTTGGATACCATGGGAATGAATGTCAATACAGTGGAGAACTGGTTTAGAAGGTGTTTAAAAAGTTAAATTCAGTCCTGGAAGTAGCTTTGCTATGTTTCACCAGAGGCTTATGCTTTTTTCCGTTGCTCGCAGTGTGATGTTTAGGATGGACTTCACACATTCCCAGGAATGCAGGGAAGGCCCTGCCCTGAGTCAGGTGAGATCAAAGGTTGTCTGAGTGCTGGACTCAATGTGTATTTTTGCCACAACAGAAGTGGCAGATACCTCTGATTGCTTTTTTTTTCCTGCTGGGCATGGAATAGGTTTTAATCCTGGTTAAATCCTGAATCCTGGATTTGTTTGCCTTTTTTTGAAAGGACTTCTCTTTCTGTCTTTTTCAGGCATGGTTCAAAAACTTGACCAGAAGCTGCCTGTAGCCAACGAGTATCTGCTGCTGTCAGGCGGTGTGCGGGAAGGTGTGGTGGACATTGACCTCGATGAGCTGAATGTTTATGCTCGGGGCACAGACTATGACATGGACTTCACCCTGCTGGTGCCCGCACTGAAGCTGCACGACCGCAACCAACCGGTCACGCTGGACATGCGCCACTCGGCCCTGTGCCACTCCTGGCTGAGCCTGCGCCTGTTTGACGAAGGAACCATCAGCAAATGGAAGGACTGCTGCACAATCGTGGACCATATCAATGGAGCTACCAATTACTTCTTCTCCCCAACAAAAGTTGCAGACTGGTTCTATGAATCCATTAGCATTGTCCTCTCTGAGATCCAGAAAAAGCCCCAACGAGGGATGCCAAAAGTGGAGAAGGTAGAAAAGAATGGGACTATCATATCCATCATTTTGGGAGTAGGCAGCAGCCGCATGCTGTATGACATTGTCCCTGTGGTGTCCTTCAAAGGCTGGCCAGCTGTGGCACAGAGCTGGCTGATGGAGAACCACTTCTGGGATGGGAAGATCACAGAGGAGGAAGTCATAAGTGGGTTTTACTTAGTGCCTGCGTGTTCCTACAAGGGGAAGAAGGACAACGAATGGAGACTGTCATTTGCCAGGAGTGAAGTGCAGCTGAAAAAGTGCATCTCCAGCAGCCTCATGCAAGCCTACCAGGCCTGCAAAGCCATCATCATCAAACTGCTGTCCCGCCCCAAAGCCATTAGTCCATATCACCTGCGGAGCATGATGCTGTGGGCTTGTGACAGGCTGCCAGCCAGCTACCTGGCCCAGGAGGATTACGCAGCCCATTTCCTCCTGGGTCTCATTGATGATCTCCAGCACTGCTTGGTCAACAAGATGTGCCCTAACTACTTCATCCCGCAGTGCAATATGCTGGAGCACCTCTCCGAAGACACCGTCATGCTCCATGCACGGAAGCTGTCCTCGGTGCGCTCCGACCCTGCCGAGCACCTCCGAACTGCCATCGAACACGTCAAAGCAGCCAACAGGCTCACCCTGGAGCTCCAGCGACGGGGCAGCACCACCAGCATCCCCTCCCCACAGTCGGATGGAGGGGACCCCAACCAGCCTGATGACCGATTAGCCAAAAAGTTGCAACAGCTAGTGACTGAGAACCCTGGGAAGTCCATCTCTGTCTTCATTAATCCAGATGATGTCACAAGGCCCCACTTCAGAATTGATGATAAATTTTTCTGAGCTTTCGTCAATGTTTCTTGGGATTTTAATTTATTTAGTTTTTAAAAACTCTTGCAGTGTGCAGGTTTTTTCATTTGGTTTTCCTTGATGACTTAGTCTCTTGGTTTTTACATATCCAGCGTAGATTGGATCTATTGAGAACAATCTGAATAAATTATAAATCCTGGTTCTGTAGGACGGTGCAGATTTTGAAACAGTATATTACTATTACTATACTACTAGTATATTACTATTTCATATGCTGCTTTGATTTTTTTCACCCACCCTGCCCCATTGTCTGTGAGTAGTTTCTAAAGGAGGACATGCATCGTAAACACAAGCGACAGTGTAATGTAGGGGTTTTTTCCAAGCTTCCATAATTTATGTACATTGTTGAGCCTGGAGAAAGGACAACCCACCTTCCGTTGCTTCAGAAATTCACTTCTTTTTCCATGAGCTTCCATCACCCTAAAGAAATGAGGAGAGACTGGGTTGGAAAGCACTACTGGTAATTTGATGAGGCCAAATCTACTGGGCTGAAGCCCAGTTCATCTGTTCTTCACATTTCTGATACTAGGGGAGAAAGCTGCCTTTAAAGATGGTGATGCAGCTTTTCGGGGAAAGAGTTGTTTCCGTTTTGATCTACTTTTTGAATGTAATTGTTCATTAATTGGACCTTGTACAGTCCAGAGGGTTGTTCTGCTGCTTTTCCATGCGGAATAAGGTTATGGAATGTTAGTTTTAGTGTGTGTAATTATTCAAAGCCTTATTTAAATTCTATTAAAGAACATACCATTTTAAATGTAATTGCACTAATGAAATCTCTGCCATTACCTCAGTCCCAATGTTTGTGTTTCTTTCATGAATTAGTATCTGTTATTAGGTCTCAATATTGCTGATTTCTTGAGACCTCTCAGGTCTCATGGTTTCAGGTGATTTCTTGATTGTCTTTTGTAGAAGACTCTTCCTTGTTAGCCCGGCTATGTGTGAGCAGTCAGAGTTTTGCATTGGCATATTTCTTTGGATGCGTATTGTGTGTTGCAGTGCATATTGCATTAATATGTATTGCATGTTGTTGAAACAGGCTTACCATTAGATAAGGATGTAATGCTAAAGCAGTGGTATGTGCAAAGTGAATCAGCCAGACCTCGAGCAAAGGAGCTACCTTGCTTCTCTAATGCATGTATTAGGCCTGATCCTTTCTGGCAGTTACCATTCCCTGGACTCCTGAGAACTTTCTGACTCACCCTGGGACATGGGAGATCTTACTCTGGTCTCATGTTTGCAAAAGTTGTGTTTGTATGTAAACTTGTGGTGCAACAGTAGCCTTGCAAAACACATACACTTTTCTTCTGTGTGTAGGATAAGATGTATGGTAACAAGGGTTAGTCTGAGCCAAAAATAATTCCAAGAGTTCAAGGATAGAGTGACTTATTGTGGCTGGCTGGCCAGTGACTGATATTTAGGCCTTAAATCAGCAATTTGGGCTTACTGATTATCCCAGAGACGCTGTTCTGATCCAAACTTGATGCATGTGTTAAAATGTGATTATTAGAGCAGGTTGAAGTATTTTTTAAATATTTGACAGACAAATGAGGTGCATATCTAGTAAATTCTAACTGATAAAAATTGTGTATGAAAAATGTGTCATTTTTTCAGCCCAGCCTTTCTGGTAAAGAAACCAGGCTGGTGGAGCAGCACACCAACAGCTTTGGCAACTGCTTTATTAGATGGCAGGGAGGTTTCAATACCTGATCTAGTGCCCAAGTCATGTCTTAAAACAAAACTTTAGCTCCTCCATCTCTTGGGCATAATTGAAAACTTCACCCCATTTCTATAGCCAAGATGTTCACATTTACCTGAATTTACTGGTACACACTTACAAGAAGTTCTCAGAAGTTGCTGGCCTAATGGAGTGGATGAGGATTTAACCTTAAAGCACAGCTGGCTCGTGATCATGAGCCCCGGTGCAGCTGCAGTTTGGTCCAGGGAAGGACATGGATTGACTTCAGTGGAAGCAGAACTGGGTCCTACCTGTGTGGCTATTGCCAAAGATGAGTCTCCATATAAACCTGTGTAACCTGCCTGGGGAGGCAGGAGAAACAACGGGGAATCCTCTCCAGAAGTGCTTGGAAAATGCAGATTTGTTGAAATGGTTTCTTCCCCAGTCTCTGGGACTTCTGTTTGCTGAAAGAAGAGTCTGGGCTGCAGGAAGAAGTTTCCCATCACCACATGAGAAATCTGTTCAGCACAAAGCAGCAGTAGCCTGGCAGGCAGAGTACTCTCCCCGGAGTCCCATTGTCTGTGCCAGTGCTCCTGAGATATGCAGAAACACAGCCTTCCTCATGCCAGTTCAGCATCCTGGTGACCAGCAGTTTGACTAGCCCATGTCAAGCTCTGGTGTGTGCTCCTTTTTTTT
>WEIT01010485.1:766472-788313 GCA_013389985.1 Dryoscopus gambensis | reverse complement strand
GGAATGGAGGCTTGACTTTTTACTGGACTGAAAAGCAGTTTTCCAGGTAGGTTTGTGAGAATGTTATATCCTCTGCCGGGATCATCTCTCTTCCAGGGAGACAGAATCCTACTCTGCAGTAGGTTTGTATCTGTCCAGTATTTGCTCCTCTCCACGTACTATAGTTAACTTAATGAAGCAGACTGCCAGCCCACAGAGGTGACAAGTATTTTGTATATCAGAGAACACAAAAGACTATTTTATTCCTTTTCTATTGTCCCCTCTTGCCTTTGAGTATATGCTGGCACAGACTTGTGAAGTGCAGAGGCCTCCGTGTGGGATTTAAAAGTAGTCAGTGGGTTTAGATACCAATGACCTTTTACTCTTTACTTCTCTCTGCAAGTTTCAGGGGAACCATGGTGCTTTTCCTATTAGGGAGGTCTTGAAAGTCATAGAACCATTTTAGAGCACTCAGCCCCATGGGGTTAGAGACTTGGCCAATCAGACAAACACTGGAGTAAGAGGGAATTTGTTTTAAACTAGCAATGTAGGCATCTTCCCTGCTGATGTCAAGAGGTTACAAATTAGTGCTGTGAGCCAGTGTCTCCGTGGGAGCTTCAGTTCTGCACCCACCGCTATAGATAAGATTTCTTTTTTTCTTTTCCTTTTGCCCATTAGCCACCTTTCTACTGGCTTCTCCCTGTCCTGAGTGATGTTGCAAAAGGACTGGGACAGTTTGTGAGGGGCTGGTGGCATGTAAGAGGTGTCCTTTGTGAGTCTGTGAGGTACTGACTACTACAGGGTTAACAGGGAGGGAGTCCCAGCCAAGAGGGCCTGGCTTTGAGGCATTAGAAAGATGGGAAGGAAGGAAAAGTGCCCTTCAGACGCTTGACTTCCCAGTGTGATATTCCGTGGGCATCCTGGCTCTGGTCCTACTCTTGGAACCTGCTTTTGCCTTTGCTCTTTCCATAGGGTTTCTGGCCAGGAGGACCATGGGAGAAGCAGCTAATTTGACTGGTTACAGTTGTTGTGAGTTCTGGGAGATGCTGAAAAAGCTGTCACTTCATCAGAGGGACACCTGAGCTGCTGCAGAGGTGACAAAACCATGAGCTAGTGGGGGTTACTCTCTGTGCTGTGTCTGGAGAACTCATTTTAAGGCAGAAGGGAACAAGAGACCAAGAGCTTTGTGTAAGCCTGCAGTCTCTGCTCCTTCAGGCATGTTATATGAAGCCTCAGTCACTCCTGTTTGGCTGTAATAAATTGGTTTCTCACATACTCCAATACTTTAGCCTGGAGAAGTGTTGGTGCTCTAACCAGAAAACTACAACTGAGCATCAGAGTCACTCTTTGCGGCAAAATACCAGCAGGACTTTAACCATGCACTGCCCAAAATAGAAGCCAGTCCTCAAAAGCCTCTGAAAGAGCTGGTTTTTAGTGGTCTGTCTTTTCTGTTGTCATTGTGACAAATAGCACTTGATCTAGATTCTTGGACTTTCCCTGATTGCCTTGTTCCAGTGGAGAGCAACCTTCTTTTGGCAGCTATGGTGGTTCTGGGCCAGACACCTGAGCTCTGTGCCCTTCCACTGCTTGGTCTCCTCATGGAGGGCTGGGAGACAGGCTTGTGTCTGCTACAAATTGGCTGAAACAGCCACTGAAAGGTGGCAGTCACAATAAATTCCATTGGGAGACTTAAAAATGTGCTTGAAACAAAGCGTGTGTACTTTGCTGGATAAAGCGGATTGTGGTCAGACCAAAAGTAAGCAGACATTTATCATATTTTATTAACCCATGCATAATACAAGTGGCCATGCACAATGCAAGTGACTGTGGCAGAGGGAAAAAAAGATAGACTTTGCTAATGATTATTTCTCATAAATTTTTTTATAAAGGTGCCTAGAATTGCTTAAAAAACACCCATCTGTCCCCTTTTGCAGGTTCAGTGCTGGATGCATTTTGCCACTTTGTCTTGTGTTAAAGTGAGCGTGTTCGGAAGGTCACTGGGCAGCTGAGTGTAATAATGTTCACATTCTCCTGGCATTGCTCAGCGATTAGAAGTATTCAGCATGCAAATAGCTTGTTCAACTTCAGCAAGTACATCATCTCCCTCCTGCCAGCCTTGCTTGGGGTGAGCTAATGGACTTTTAACATTACACAGCTTAGAGAGCACTGTCTCTAATAGCTCCTGATTAAGCTCTCCAGAAAGGCAAATAACCATCATGGGGTAAAGGCTAAAACAGGGGAGGGGGGAAGAAGAACACCCTGGCCAAGGGCCTCTTGCTGACATGTTTTGGGTTTAGGGACATTCAGCATTATATTTAGCACATTTTGGCTTTCTAGAACTGTCTGTCAAGCGAATCCAAATTTATTTCCTCTGAATGCTTTTAGAATAGTGATAAAATAGCCCTCACTCCCTTCTCCTCCCCCTTTGCCATTTATAATTGATTATTTTGGGACTGCTCTGAGGAACTATTGTGTTTTCCTATTATCATTGTCCCTGGCTCAGCACTGTGATTCTAGGCTGAATGTAGGCTTTTGGGGTTATTTTTATCTTTCTGGCCTTCTGTGGTAGAGGAACACACTCTCATTCAGTCTCCAGACAGCCTGATTCACCAGGTAGAGATGTGGGTGCATATTGGGGGCACAGGCTGTCTTCAAATTGTCTCAGCCCTGTCTTTCCCTCAGTTTTTGTGTGTTTGGAATATCAGTATTGAAGACATGCCTGAGGTCTTGCTAGGCACACAGAAGACATGGTATGTGATTCTGAAGTCAAGCAAGCTCCAGTGCAAAGTGAAAATGGAGCCCAAACAGCCACTTTTCTCCCTGATTCTCAACCCCTCTGACTACTTTGTTTTAGCTTTATTTTGGGGAGGTGGAGAAGAGAGAGATGAGCTGCTTTTGTCCACTTCAGTGGCTACAAATCATAGCTTTGGCCTAGGATGTTAGGCACTTCACTCATTAATGGCTTTGTCTCCAGGGCTCCTATTGCTTACACCCTACCATGACATTGACAGGACGGGAGAGGGTTTTATGATTTGTTCAGCACTGTGCAAAGAAAGGAATGGGCATTTTTCATGAAGGGCCGGTGACCTTTTGTGTCCTTCTTCCTCCTGCGTGCCAAGGCTTACGCACACAGTATATTAATTGCCACTTTTGCGGGCTGCAGCTGATCACAGAATAAATGCCAAGGTGCTTCTGTGCAAAGCAGTCTTCAACCTTCAGCATCCCTGGCAGGGTAAGTCTGCTCCTGACTGAAGCCTGTGCTCTCAGAACACACTTTGGTTGTGTTTGAAGGGTACAGGCTGGGTCTGCATACGCTGATGATGGCAGGCCAGGGGACAGCTTCCTACAGATGACACACGAAGACATAACTCCACTTGTCTGATCTGAAAGACCACAGAGAAGATAATCCTTCCTGCAGGGAGGCCACTGCAAAGTGTAACCTTTCCAGCACCATGACTTGTGCCGTGACCAGGAGCAGTCTCCATGACTTGTGCCACCATGAAGGCGCCCTTGTGTCTCAGAGCCTATGTGTGTCATGTAGCAGCCACAGCTGCTGGGGCTCTTCTGCCTTCTGCCACCATGAGGGATGGAGACCAGAACTGTCTCTGGTGGTTTTGATGTTTAGGCTCCAGAGCTCATCTCGTCCACCCCCAGACCACCACTTTTTAACATGCCATAACAGGCTAAAGAGCTGTAATGATATAAATCAAAGCTTCAGCCTTCATTTAGCTTCTCCCAGAGGTTTCCTCTATTTGCTAATGATTCTGGCTGATCTTGCTTGATGTGCACAGTGCTATATTCATTACATTATTTTGTTAATCAGTGGTGGCAAAACTGGGATGGGCAAGTGTTGTACTTAACCCCTGGACTGCTGTGGGATATAGACGTTACCTTGTGGAATACTTGAGCTGGTTGCACTAATGTCATCTCTGCTACTGATTAAAATGGATGGAACAATGGTGAGAAATCATTACAGAAAGTTTCTAGAGAAGAGCACAAGCCCACCAGTTAAAGGAGACTCTAGAAATGGAACTCTGCTGTCATGGATCCCATCAGCCCACTGTGACTAAGTCCACCAAGGCCTATGTAACCGGGTCAGTAGCACAAAACCAGTTCCTCAGTTCTTCTTTCCCCAAGGCATGGCTCTTTTCAGCATCAAAGCCCACTGAAGGCAGAATGTGAAGTCCAGAGCACCAGGAGGTATGGAAAGAAATATATCTTAACTGTTGCCTGTGGTCTGTTTTGCCACTGCACCCAGCCTGCCCCATTCCCCTCTCCATCTTTAAATAAACCCTCCAGAGGTGTTCTGCTACACAGTAATGAACTCAAATGAAATTAAATGAAATGAAATGCTGCTGAATGGAGCTGCATAAATGCCTTGTCATATTTTGTTATAATCACCTAGTGCGACTTCATTGTCTGTGTCATCTGTCTCTCCAGCTTGCTCAGGGAGCAGCATGCACCACGGTGACTGGGCAGAAAAGGAAGAGAAATCCAAGTTCATGTGAGTTGGAGTAAATAATTCAGAGGCACTGGTTGTTGTTCTGATACACAGACCTGCCCAAGCTGCCGGGGCATACTGGTCCAGCACGCACAGAAATCACGCTCTCCCAAGGAAAAGTAAAATATGGAGGAAACTGAGCGAACCCTCCCGCCTGTTAACTTTCCAGCTCATTGGGCAGGTGGGAACTCAGCAGCGTGGCCGTGTGGCAGGGTGGAGTGAGGCTGCAGGGTGTGGGAGCAGTACCTGAGCACTGACACCTGCGATTGCACTACTGTGCTCCACTGTGAAACTGATTGAATACAGTCAGTGCTTCAGTTTGAAAGCCATTTCTGAATAATACCTCAAGAGAAAAAGGGTGGGGAAAAAAATCCCAAAACACCTAAGAAGCAGTACATTGCGCACAGCCCTTCCACAGAGCAGAGGCAAGAGTAAAAAGGAGCTTCACATGATCAGTTTTAATGTTGTGGTAGACTCGGATTTCCTGCTCAGCTGCTGCCTCACAAGGAACCTTACTTTGCTGTGCTCTGCTTGGAAGGGGTTTTGCTCTGGTTACACAGCTGTGATAACTTTGGAAAGATGCAGTTTTGGAGGCAAACACAAAGCCAGATGTGACTGCTCCACTGAGCACCATGCACAGCTGTGGTTTTTGTGTGGCTGCATACTAAACTCTTAGTCTTACAATTTCTTGCTGTATCAGTGTCTTAAAAATTGTCCTGAACATTGAAGTGTTTCTTACCTTGATATTTTTGTCTCAAATTAAAAGGAAGTCAGAGCAGTGCAACATGCAGTGTGAGGATGAAGCATGTTCAGTAACTCCCATACAGCGTGCCAGGAGAGCTGCATGGTGTTTGCAGGCCAGGTCCTGCCTGGCTTGCCTTTCCTGCCACTCCATTCCTTCACACCCTGCACCTCTCCCACGCAGGAGAGGTCTCAGCTGGGGTCTGGAGGTGTTGGGGACAGCTACAGCTGTCCTTCCCTGTGACAGGCTCTGGGTTCAGCCCAGCAGAGCAGTCGGTAGGTCGAGGGTGTTGTGTCTCTGTGGCTCACAGCTGTCCCAAATCCTGTTGACTGCTCACCTTTCCTTTCAGGCATAAATAACAGCAGCTGTGCACCTACACCTGCGTTAAAGAATGAAATGTATCTTTGCACAAAGCTGAGGGGTTAGGAATCACCATGGTCTGTGGCTGGGGGCGGGATTTAACTATCACAAAGAACTGAGTTAATGTGACTATTTGTGTAAACAGATCTGAGGTCTAAGGGAGCAGTGAGATGTCTAAGACGCCTGAGTCACACCCCTCCAGCACTGCTGGTGCTTGCAGGCACAGACCTGGTCCCTCAAATATTTGTTTAATCCCACTATCGTGTAATAACTCGCCCCAGGGGCTGCCTGGGCCCAGTGTAACCATATGTACTCCTCTGACCTGACTGCAAAAAGGTCCTTAAGATCCAAATGCCATTTCTCCTTCAGTAGTTACCGTTCTCTCACTGAGCACCTCCCTCGACAAGGCACCCTGTGAGCCCAAAGAGCTCTGTCTGGGAGCCAAGGGCCAGTGACAGCCAGGAGGAGATGGGGCTTGTCTGCCTCCCCTCCCAGTGCTCTGTGCTTGGCTTGGAGACAACACCTGGGTCTATTCCTGGGGACATTCAGCACCTGAACAGCAGAGCCCCACACGGGGCCAGCCCAGCTCTCCCAGGCAAGGCAGCCCTGTACCGACCTGCTCTCTCCTTCCATGGCACTAATGAGACTGCAGGCAGCTCCCATTTCTGGGAAGAGCTCTTTTAGAGCCAGCTCGGGTATCTCTCTACTGCATGGCATTTGCCAGATGGGAAACATCCACTCTGCTTGCAAAGCTAAGTAATGTCTTGCAGCAGAACTGCAGCCTCCCAGTTCTTACTGGAAACAACCTTCTCATCTCATCTGCCCGTGGTCTTGTCCCTTCACACATCTGGCAGGAAAAGGCATTATTTTCAGGTCAGGGTGATGATGGGGAAGATATCTGCTGTTGTCAATTTAACACACAGTACTTCAGCAAATGTCCACATTTGCCAGTCTGAATTCAAATGATGAAGAGAGGGGCATGAGGACAGAATAGCAACACGAATTAATGTATGTGTTTGTAAAATAATCTCCTGTGTGCATAACTCACTTTTAGTACCTGATTTTCAGTCTAGTCACAGAGGCTACGTTGGTTTGCACTTCTGCAACCACTGAAATTCCTTTGCAGTCAGTTAGAGACAGGACTTTCCGTTAAATATATATAGTGCTTCTCCAGGTTCATTTAAAGAGAGTGATAATATATCATTGCTCCCAGTGGGGACATAGCTGCCTCATAGCTTATGTCTGCTGTCAGGCATTAAAGCTGGGCTTGAATGGTGGCAATCGATAGTGGAAATGCAGCAGCTGAAACTGTTAAGTGCAGCTCTAATGTTCCTTATGCAAACCCTGCCTCTCACCAGAGAGCACAGCTGCTCAAACTAGCAAAGAAACAGGACTGACTCCTCTATTTCCTAAATAATTCCCAATATTTCCCCTATTTTTTGTGGTTTGTGTATCTTATGGGGGGAAAAAAAAAGAGTTGCTAGGTCTGCAGAAGGTAGTAGCAGCGAAAATTAGGAAGAGCACCTCTCTTTTTGGGACAGATGTCTGTTGCTCACACACTCAAAGACCGATGAGCCATCGTGGGCTATTTCCAAGCCTATCAGGACACAGTTCGCTGGGTTCTGCCCCCCTCATCCACTTACTGCCTTCCAGTTCCTATCTTGATCCTGACCAAAGCAGGTACATGCCCCGGACTCTGCTCCAGGCAGAACTGTTGCATGGCTGTTACATCTTTCTGTGTAGCTCCCAGGCACCCCCACGCTCCCTCCTGCATCGCCAGCCACTGCCCAGCCACCCAGCCTGAAGCTGGACCTGACTGCCCATCCAGCCAAGGACCTGCTGCTCACATCAGCGTAGCAGGAGCTGCATGTTCTCAGGAGTGCCAGTGGCTGGACCTGGAATGTGCTCATGCTGAAAACCAATTCATCTGCTCTGAACACACAGGTGACACGTGGAGGGACACCACTGTTACAACAGGCAGGCCCTGAGGGTCTGGGATCACCGTCTCATTCCATCTGTAAGCTGGAGCAATTGCAGTACTGACCTCCATCTCCCTCTGTCACACACAGAAAAGTGGATTAGAAGGAGGAAAAAAAACCCTTAGTTTTCTTATTTCTTTCTGCAGAGCAGCCCTGACCTTCGTGGCACACCTGGCCATGGCTGTGCCTGGGAAGGCTCACCCTTCCCAGCTGGAGCTGGTCCCTGCACAGGGAACTGAGAGCTCAGCAATTCTGGGCACAGCAACAGCCTAGGTGAGGTGCATTAGCAGACATTAGCAAGGTTATAAAGAAGGAAAGAGGGGCAGTAGGAAGGTCCTGGAGGGGGAGGTCTCTGTGCTCTGAAGGTGACTGGATGGGGGCTGCAGTGAGAGGAAGGTCAGCGATGGATGGGGAAGTAACTGAGTATTTCTGTGGTACTGGTGTGAATCCATGCACAGTGTACAAAGCAGCTCTGTGTCCTGAGTCTGGCCCCTGAGGAGCTTTAGGCAGACCCTGTGGTCATAAAGGGGATAGATAGTGAGCTGTGACACGGTGGAAAAGGTGAACTCTCATTTTGGTAGAAGGGTGTGCTTCCCTTTCTCACTTCTCCATTCCCTCTTATCTAGAGATTACAGCAAAGCTGCGAGCAAGCTTTTGAGATGAAAGGCCAGGGTTTGCTTGTGTATGCCAGGAGCTGGGGTGCCTGGAGAGCCTGAGGCAATGTTCTGGGAATTTGAAGCAGCAACTGTCCTGCTGCCTGCTCTTTCCCTAGGAAAGGATCAAGGAAACAAAACAAGACGTTAGTGTGACTGCCTTCCAGATGTGCTCTCTGGAGGAGTCTGGTTTGGGGAGAGCCGGAGAGCAGGAGAGATTTATTTGATCTTGAAGGCAAGACACCTTGGAAATCCTGCTGGGCTTGAGCTGTCTGAAGCTGTTGGTTCCCTGTGTGGTAACGCTGCTCAGCTGCAGACTTCCTTCTGTGGGGAATTGTGTGGTCAGACTGGAAAGAAAGGGCACATCCTGGCACGCAGTCAGCTTTGCTTGCTACTATCACTAGTAAGCTGGACGTTAGCAGGTGCTTATCAGTGGTCACAAACTCTTGTGAGGCCTCACAGAGAGAAGGTGAGATGTTCCCTTGGCTTATGTTTCAAGTTGCTGGGAAGGTGCCTTCTTTTACAGTGTGCGCTGAGGGACCTTCAAAGTGTTGTGGTCCATCTGCTTTGTGTTTGTACTCCAGGAGCTCGCTCAATGCAGTTTGGGGTGCAGGTGTGTCTGTGAGCCCTGTTTCTGCTCTGGATGGGTGCTTGAAGGGGCTGTTTGCCTTGCAATGTGCCTGCTGTGAAGCCCAGAGTTTGCCCAGCTGTGCCCTAAGCTCTCTTGAACAAGTAAATTCAGTAGCTTGGTTATTTCCTTACTTGAGGCACATGTTGCCTGCAGGTTGACTTTGGATTACCCCTGCCTGAAATGCTAGCAGGAATGACTTCACTGACCCAAACAATGTGAGAGCCATCAGCAGAGCACAGGGGTACTTTTTACTGGTAGTGCACAAGTGTCCCAGGCTGTGTTCTCAAAGTCCTAATTGCCTTCTGGAAGTGCCCAGATTTTTAAAAGCAGAAACTGTGCAATTGTAGCCTGATTTTGGCTTGTTGTATTTTCAAGGCTGTAAATCCTCCCTGTGCTACACCACCTCATTTCTCTATCTTTCTTAAAGAAAGGAAAGAATGACCTGGGAAAGCAAAGTCCTGTTCTGGAGAAATGTTGTTTAGACCCCAATTCCTATCCCATTGTTACAGCTCTCATTGCCTGTGAAGGTAGCTAAGGGGTCTGGTTATACTGTCCATCTCTGCTGATCCTAGACATGGAAATGAGAGCAGTTGCTCTCTGATTTCTTAGAGCAGCCCTCATGTGACTTAATTTGAGGGTGTGGAGCCAAGGGAAAGTTTCTCTATGCGTGACTTGTTAAAAATGCAAACAAAACTCCAAAGAAGCAAATCCACCAAGTGCTGGAGAGGCTAATTTTATTGGCCCTGAGCTGAGAATTTCAGGCAGGTGTCTCAGCCAGGTGGGAGGTTCCTTGTTGTTGCTATCTGCATAGCCTGAGTAGTACATCAGTGGAAATGGGCAGAAGTCAGAGTTCTCAATTTCAGAATTTTAATGATAGAATATGAAAAGAAAACCCCCCACCTTCTTTCTCCTGTGCTCTCTCTCCTGTGAGGCTCTAATGACTGCCTTTACCTACCATTTTCCAGCGTGGTAGAATGGGAGTTTCTCTTTTCTGCATTTCAACCTCTGGTTTAATGTGAAAACCGAATGGGAAGGGTGTTTCTTTATCTACTCTTGTTTTACCTGGTGGGTATAAGTGCACGATGAACACTCTCACCATAAATGTGCTTCCTTCTTGGTGTCTGACTCAGCCAGCTGCTGTTCCTGTTTCCCATTCCTGATGCTTAGTGAATGAGGGCTGCTGATTTCTATGTGGAGATGAGCTAAATCAGCAGTGATGCTCCAGATCTTGTGCATTTTTGCAATTGCTGGAGGATGTGGTTATCCTGGGAAAAAAGTCATCATCCCTCATGGGAGATAAGGTTGTTTCATGCAGCCATTTTTATTCTTGAAATGATAGTACCCTTTTACCTTTGAGATTTTTAACAATGCAGGGAGATAGTATTGCACGACCTTGCTTTTGGCAGTGAATATGAACTGAAGGCAGCCAGCAATGTTTTCATCCGTTCTCAGCTCAACTTCTTCGTTCCCAGTCCTCTTTTTCCTATTTGCCCTTGTAATTGGAGATAAGATGGACCCACACAGTTATGCAGCATCAGAAATGTAATCTAGACATCCCTTCCATGAAGCATGTTTCTAATGTGCCCTTCAAACACAACTCAGATGCCCACAGTCTGTTTTCTGTGAGCTGCTTGGAAAAAATCTGAGCTGAAACTATTGAGGGATACATGTTTGAGGGAGACCTGGAGGTGTCTGATGTTCTCACAAAACCAGCACAATACTTCACTGAAAAGCAGCTTTGCTCAAGGACAGCTTTATCCTCTTCCTAAAAGGAGATCAAACTCTTCATAGGAGGGCAGGCAGGGGCCACTAGGGACTTTGATAAGGTGATGAAAGCCACTAAGTGTTTCATTTTTTTGAGCAGAACAGCAGTTCAGGCTGTGCAGATCATCAGATGAGATTTTAAAATACCCTCTCATGCTGTCTGTGAACAATGGAGGACTAGGTGAAAGATCAGGGTCATTTTCTGTCTTTGTGCCCTATCCAGGCCATTTTGTTACTGAACAAAAACCCTGCTTGCTGTGCGATGAGAGCTTAGCAAGTTCAGATTCCCAAAGCTGGATCTGTTATTCAGAACATCACTGAGCTCCTACCTTCTGTTCCAGAATGAGAAACTTGTAGAACCATGGGGAGGAAAGTCTTGGCTAAGGGGAAGCCAGACTGGGGGTGAGCAATTACATGCAGGTGATAAGCAAGAAATTTTGACAATTGTGATACTGAAATCCTCCAAGTGTAAGACAATTCTTATTTCCAGAACTTGTCCCTATCCTCAGGATCTCCCTTTCGGGAGGTTTTGTGGCTGCCTACAAACACATATGTGATTTGGCAAGGCTAAGGCCAAGGAAATAGAAAGCTTGGAGGATGGTCGAGGGAGGTATTCAGACCAAAAAAAGCTGTTTGGACACTGCCATTGCTTTGAGACAGATGAAGCTGCATGTAGCTGCGCCTAACAGATGGGTTGAGAACTTGAAGCTTTATTAAAAGCCCAAAGGTGTAGATTCCGAAGCCTGTAAATACTCAGTGGGTTGTTCAGATAAGTGATTGCTCTGAAATCCTGGTTGTGCTGGTTCTGGGGGTTCTTGGAAACACAGTAGTTATGCAAACACTACAGCATTTGACTGAAATTGTGAGTATGTTCCTTAGCTTTCCCCTCTGCACAAGTCTCTATGGTGTTTGAATCCTTTAAGTGGTGAAAATGAGATGTAATGCTCTGGAATGCCCTGGCTGGGTGGTCAGTGAAATCCTGTGTTGTGAGGCCCAGTAATGCTGGGTTATCCAGATTAGACACTGCATCTGATTATCCTGCTGATAATCCTACCCTCAGTAATTTAATCAGGATGGGGATTGCAAGGCCAGGATCAGGCAGAAATAGTGGGTGATTGCCCCCTTGTGCATCTGTAGCACTTGGAACTCCTTGTTTGAGGCTGTATGTGTAATGCATTTAAATAAATAAATGTTTGCGGTGGTGCTCTGTTGTCACCGGCATTGCAGTGGGAGTCTCCTGGCATTTCTCACTGTTTGTAAGTGAGAAGTTGGTTATCAAGTGGTTTGGGGGCTACAGAGATTCCTGCATTTGCTTTCTTTGAATTCTCACAAAGTGCATGTGTGAGGGAGCTGTTATATGATGCCAATTTAAATGAATTGGGATGGTAAAGAGAATGATCCAGTCCAGTAAGAGGAACAGATGGTGTCAGCTGAGGTGGGACATCTTGCCTACTGCTACAGGAGAGCTGGGTGAAGTGATCCATGTCCTGATCCCATCTCTGGCAAAGCAATTACATGCTGGTGATAAACAAGGAATTTTGACAATTGTGATACTGAAATTCTCCAAGGCTCTCCCACTGTGGGTTGGGAAAGCAGCTGCCTTGGGCATGTGTTGGTAGTGGTGCCTAAAAGGGGGGCTGTGTGCTTGTTACCGAATTTGGTCCAAAAGGCAGGGATTTAGATTCCTGACTCCTGAAGCACGAGGTCCTACAGAGGAACAGGTGCCCAGTTTATTTAGCCCCCCCAACGAGAAATGAATTAATGTGAGAACCACCTAAACATGTGCACATGGGAATAAGAACTGCTAAAGAGAAATTAAACAGGCAACTTTCTCCATGTACTGAATGAACCTGGCTCTAGCAGCTTAGCAGAGCCTTACTCAGGGATAATTGTACCTTAGGATTTGGGATAAGGGCTGTTCTTGGAGCAGCTCCACGCACGGCTGAGTGTCACGATCCACACTGGGCTTTTACCACGGTGCCTGTAAGCGATGTGCCCGAAAGGCATTTCAGAAAGGCCGGCGTGCATTCGCAGTACTCAGAAAGGCACAAACGNCGGGGCCCCTCCGAGCCCGGGGCCCCTGCGAGCCCGGCACCGCGGCTCTGCGCGGGCGGAAAGCGCACGGCGAGGAGGAGCGGGGGGAAAAAACACACAGGAGAGAATGGGTGCTGCGGGAAAGGGAGGAATAGCAGGTGGCAGCGGGCAGGGAGATGAGCTTTCCCTTCGTGTGGCAAGCGTGGCTCGTGTCTTTGTGCAGATGCCAGAATTGCAGTGCTTCGTGCACGTAGGAGGGCTGCAGCCGGGGAACGGGGGAGACGGCTTAGCTGGAGCTCGCAGCCTGGGATCTGCCTCGGGAAGGAGCCAGCACCCACTGGCCCGGGGTGTTTCAGTCCAGCGTCTCTCCTACCGGGGCTCTCACCTTAGAAGTGCAGCTCTGACCCCTGCACCGAGGATGTTATTTTGTTGCCGACATATTCGAGATGTGGGAAGTCTTCAGCACCAAGCATTGTTTCTAACAAATGCTTTTACTTTGGAGCCCTTTGACGGTGCTTTCTTGAAGCTGACAGGAAAACATCTTCCCCTGGAAAACAATTCCATTGCCCTTCCCACTTGCTGACTTTTTTTTTTCTTTCTGCCCCCACTTGGCTGCACATCCCATCACTTGGTGTTTCTAGTGCTTTTAGCCTTGACATTGCATCTTCTTGTTTCCTTGCTGCCAGTCCTCTTGTTTGCTGTAGCTGATCTCCTGTCATCCTGAACCTCTTGCCTTCTCTACTGCAATGTGGCACATGTTGATTCCCAGTCCTGGTTCACTCTAGGCTGGGCTTTGCTCCTGTTACTTGGAGGGTCTCAAACCATATTGCCATGCTGAGTGTGCTAAAGTTTTTCAGTTTTGCCACCTTGCTGACTAAATAGTTTTCCTTCTCTAGCTTTCTTGTTGGCATGGGATTCAGTCACAACTGGCTTCCTGCCACCTTGAGTCAGTCCAAACCTTCCTCCTCTGCCTCCATTTCTTTTTCTGACCAAAATCTCTTCTACTTCTTTTACACTTAAAAAGAAATGCAAGATGATATGCTCTCCTTTCTTGTCCTTGTCTCTTGGATGTGAGCACCAGCACCTTCTCCCATCTTCCAGACTCCCTATATCTATTCCTATCCATGCTGTTATTCTTTCCCTTCAGCCCACCCTCTCTTCTGGCAGCTCTTCCTTAAAAAACAAACTTGCTATTCAAGCCCCCACATGTTTCTCTAAATACTGCACCTTGACTTGCAAAGCGCCTTCATCAGCCAGCCCTCCTTTCCTCTCATGTCCTTACTCTTATCACTTGGGATATTATTCCTCTGTTAGCCACAAAGTTCCTTGGAGGATGCTGTTCTTCCCTTTGGCCTTTTCCAATCTAAATTTGTTCAAGTGTCCTATATCACACTGTCCTTGGGCTCCTTCTCTCCTCTCTTTACATCTTATTTGACTGATCTAATCCAAGCAGTAAATTGCTTTTGTGTTTGCCTTCTCCCCTCTCCTCAGTCTGAGAACAGGAGGAGAGAGGTATGTCTTGAAGATCTCTGTGGAGATCCAGGTACTTGCTTCAATCAGAGATTTTCAGTGTCCCCTCGCCTCCAGTCCATTCCTGCTTTTCCAGTGGCAACTGACATTGCTGTACGGCCTTCAGTGTGCATGTCACTTAACTTGAGTATGGCACTGGATTCTCAGGTCACTGCTATTTTAATGCATACTGTGTAAAGTTCCTTCTCCCACACCACACAAACGTCCACTGGCATCTTTTTCTTTTATTGACACAGTTTTTTCCTCCTTGATGAGTGATCCCAGGCTTCTTTGGTCTATGCTGATTTCAAGGTGATTCTTTCCCTAGCCCAGAAAAAAATATCTCTTAGAGTTCGTGTTTCTACAAACCTGACCCCTAATGCAGCAAATATGGTAAACATGCCCAAGGGATTGCTGTTTTCCTTTTCTCACCATTCTGTCTCTGTGCAGCTGGTCCTCTGACAAGAGAGGAATGTCCTCTTAGCACTGTTTGCTGAAGCTGCTGCTTGATTCTGATATTTAAGTTTTAAAGGGTAACTGTGGTGATGTACTTCTACTAAGAAACAGAAAAACACTTTTTCCACATCAGCCAGCTAAGAAATGCTGGGCAGAAAAGGCTAATTTTATGTGCAGTAGAAAATGAGATTTTGGGAAAGGGCAATAGTGATTCCATTCTGACCCTCCTGGAGCCAAAGGAGATCAGCTTTGGGCATGGCTGGGATGGGCAGGACTGTGTTCCTGGACAGCCTCTTAGCTGGCTAAACTGTTATGGCCAGCTCTGGTCTGCATGGCAGGTGTGTGTAGCACTGACAGCTAAAAATCTCTGCTACTCCAGGGCTTCTGGGCCACAGCAGGATCTTCAGAGGCAGGGGTGGAAGATGGGCAGAGAAACAGGAGCCATTCTGATCTCACCTAAGTCTTGAGTGCTTTCAGGACTTAGTTCTTGAAAACGCCTCTCAAACCCAGCTTGGACATCTCTCCTTGATGGGAAAATCAGCCTCTTGTACTCAACATGTGTTAATCTCTGTAGAACAAAGGAAGACTCTTCCCAGGAGCATGTGGCTCTTCCAGCTCAGGGTTACACTTGCTGCAGTCTATTTGAACATCTAACAGGCAGCAGGTTACAAATGCTGCCCATGATCTCAGTCTTGCTTCATCCTTTACTGAAAGGTCTGTGACAGAACAGAGATGGAGAGCTGCTGTAGCATGAACAGGACTGAAGTAACTTGCTGGCTACACTGAGTGCAATTCCAGACTCTTTCTTGAGTCTCCACTATTTTCTACATTTATATTTAACTGTCACTTTGAAAATGCTGCTGCAGTGCTGAGAAAGGAGGAGAGTTGTACTCGTTTGCTGAGCTCCTTCAAAGCAGTCATGCTTTCCAAGGCTTAGGTTAAAGACATGAGGTTTGGTTGTGCAGAAGGGTGAGGCAGCTGAACGCCCCGGAGAAGAGCTTCGCTCCTAAGGACTCTTCTTGCAATTCTTTCTGGAGAGAGTGAGTGAGTTCAGTTAGGATTCCCCTCTGCTTTTGCCATTTTCCCTTCTTCATTCCTCTTCCCCTTGTTTTCTATTGCGCATCTCACTTTTATTTGAATTTCATTTCTCACTATTTTTCATGACACAGGCCAAGAGGAGTTTAAGCTCTGAACTGGTCCAGCCAAAAGGCTGTCAGTGGTTCTGGTATCAAGCAGTGCTTATCTGTCTCTTGTATTTGAACAAACTGAGTTTCATCCTGAAATATCACAGACATCCAAGTCCCTGAGGCATGGAAAAGCTGCACTCTGAATACACTGATGATAATAGTCTTGGCTCTGCAGGTTTTATTGCATTTGTTATTTTCTAGCATTCTGGAAAACATAGCATTAAAATGAACAGGGTAAACACAGACAAATGGAAGATGATATTGGAGCTGGATAGGAGATGAGTCTTGGTGCTCAAGGCTCTATTTTTCCCTACCTCAGGGTCACTGGAGCAGTCTGACACATGCTTAGGATTTTGGGGTGGGTGTTGGCATTGAATAGCCACCTTAAGGGGGTATCTCAGGACTGTGGTGTCTGAAGGCAGAGATGAGGGTTCTAGAAATGGCTCTTATGGGGTAGCAATAAGGCAAAGAAATTGCTTTCTGGGCCTTGGCAGAGGTCAGCTTGCCATGATTTCTTGAAATAGCAGATTAAGAATGTGAATGCTACTCAGCCCTCAGGGCTGTAGATTAGTGATGAGCTAATAGATTTTTTTTTTTTTAATTGTAGGAAATAGACTATAGGCAAATAGGATTTTAAGGTGAAAAGTCTATTCACTGCAAGCATTCAAGCACCTGGCTCTTAGGAGGGCTGAGCTGTCAGCAGGAAGCTCTTTCCTGCCTCTGCCCTGTACAGTTTTTCTACCTTGCGTAAATTCCAAATGCATGTAATTACCTTTTCTAATCAAGTCAAAAAGGGACTAGAGCTTAAGGAGCTCCATTCAGCAACTAATTTTCATATTTTATCTACTTACATGGAATTCTTAAGCTTTTATAATGGTAGAACAACCTGACTTCAGACAGCTTCCTCCCTGTCCCCATCTGGCTGAGGAGGTGACAAAGTTATTTACTATGCTGAGTAACTAGAAGCCTGGGGTGGGGCTCAGAGGGTCTGAGAGCTAGCCCTGAAAACACAAAGCCTTTTGCTGCAAGGACTGAGAACAACTTCCACCTTCCATAGATTTTGGTGAGCTTGGGGTGCTCAGTATCTCACAGAAAACTAAAATTGGGAGTTTAGCTGTCTCTGTCAGATCTAACTACCATTAAAATCAACATCAAGACTCTTGTTGGTGTAAATGGGTGTATATGGATGTTTATGAAGAATAGTAGCAGAAGAAAGCAGGTGCTCAGAAGGAACTTCCTCTGTGTCAATAACAGGATGGTTCCCCCACCCATGATTATCTTCCACAGTAATTTTTGACTTAGCAGTGAGAAATTGCAAAACCTCTCCCTTGTTTTGGTACTTTTGTGACATTAGTGATTTTTCCTTTATTAATATAATACTGACTGATTAATCTCAACAACATTTAATCAATAATTTTATGTAATTAATGCCTGTGCTAGCTCAAAGGTCTGGCTTACTTTGGTCCTTATTTCACACATCAGCTCCTAATGCACTTACTCTGCTTCTAGAAACTACTTGGGTGATGTAAGGAGGTGACATCAGCTGATGATGTAGTAATCATTTGGGTTTTGTTCATAATCAGAAGCTATGTACATCATCCTCGGGGTGATGGATTACAGCTTGTAGAATGTTTTTTGTATTTTTGTCTACCTACATTATTAAAATCTTCTGGTCTCTGTTTACTCCTCTTTCCCCCCACTGTGTTCTTTGCTTTCTCAGTAGTGTTAGAGGTCCTTCCTGCTGCTGCTGTGTCATGGCCTACTTTCATGGAACCTGCTGCTCTGGCTTGTGCTTATCTGAGCACAGCTCATGGCACGTGGACATCTTCTGAGCATGGTGTGGTACAGAGCTGTTTTCTTTTTCTGTCCTTAAGGAATCTACTTTGCTGGCTGATGATGGCAGCGAACAATGCCCATTGGTGGTTTTGGGTAGATGCTTCAGAGTTCAAAAAAGGACTTTCAGAAGCACTTGGCTGAGTCTTGCTCCCCATTGCAGCTGGCTTTGAGGTTAGACCCACACTGAACATCAAAGTTAGCAGCTACTTCTGCCCCTTGGCCAGATCTCAGTGTAGTTCCTTTTTGATTGAGCTGTTAATTGTCTTTAAGAAACATTGTATTTAAACTTTGTGCAGGGCAAATGCTATTCTGTCGCCTGCGGTGAGAGCGGCTCTGTCTCTGGCTGGAAACCCTTATCTGAGTGCTGTAGCTGGCTTCTGGGCAGTTTGGGAACAGGCTGAGACATTGGCATCTCAATTTTCTGTCTCTTGAAATGAAAGTGAAGCTGGCTTGTGACTGGTTTTGTGCAGAGCTTGGTATAGAAGCCAGTAGGTCCCCTGGCCCTTGAGATTGTGCTTGTTTGCCAGGCTTTGTTTCCATTTTGGATGGTCGTCACCAGAAAATGGCACTGGACAGATGATATCCCACCACTGGCAATCTGCTCCCTCCTGATACTTCCAGCGTCGTGCAAAAGTGCCCCGTGCACACATGGCAGCACGTGTGGCTATGTGCACAACCTTGCAGGCTGGCTGGTGTCTCTGCCCTCGTGAATGGAGGTTCCCTCTCAGAGAAGGAGGCTCTGTGCCAGGATAGCAGATGGGCAGGAGCAGCAGCAGCTGGGAGAACATGTATGATCATCATGTGGGCTTATGATCTGCAGCAATGCCAAAATGGCCACTTGGCTTTATCCTGTCTGTGGTCAGGGCTGTTTCTAAGCCAGCAGCTTATGGAAAGGTACAGGGGCAGGTAGTGGGCTCTGCCCAGCATCCACCATCAAGGTGGGAAGCAGCAGGTTCCACAAGGGCTGAAGGCCCAGGAAACATTTCTGTTTCTGTCTGGAGCACCCTGTGAGAGCAGCTAAGCTGAGTCCCTGCTGTTCCCTCTCAGCTGTACAGGCTGAGCTCTTTGTCAAGTAGAACCTTGCCTCTACCAGTAGGACCTTACACACTGTCCCTGGGAAGAGGGGGTAGCTCTCTGCTGTTCAGAGTGAGTCCGTCTGGTGGAGAGGGCAGGTCTTCAGCAGCACAGGCTGAGCAAAAGCCCAGCTGATCAAATAACAATGCAGGTGGCCATGAAGAAGCCCTGTGTTTGCAGCCCCACAGAAACCACTCAGGACTAACATCAAGAGGGAATAACTCCGCCTTTCCCAAATAGCCATCTCCTTGCTGTGACAGGGGCCAAGGATATGCTGAGGCATTTTGGGAGAGCAGGGTCTGCACAGGGTGGTTTGTGCTTGGATTGAGCCACCTTCTTATTTGTACCGTGATTCCAGCTTACTCCCAAAGCTTGAACATGTGAAGGAAGCAACCCTGGCAACCCTGTGGACTTGATACAGCAGAGTGGTGCTTCAAAGGTTCTTCTTCCATCTTGGCTAAAGGGTGTGAGCAGGAAGGATTCCAGGCTCAGCACATCTGCACCTCCTGAGTGCTGCAGTGCTTTCTCTTGCTGTGGTTTGGGGAAGAACTTGATGCACTACTGAGATGCCATTAGTGTGTATGGTGTTATTTGATGCTTGCTACTTGCACAGCCAGAGTGCAAGACTTTAGTCCCTCAGACTTTCCTGAGGGACTAAAGGAGAAACAGTGATCTAGCTTGAGCTGGTCCAGCTCGCTTGATACTTTAATGCAGGATGTACTTTAATGTAGAATAGAGCACAGGCCATATTATATTTCTTTCTACTGATAAGTAATTTGAAAGATGACCTGTAAATGGCAAGGGAGGAAAAATATTTGCTGGATTTGTTCCCTTGAATTTGCTTCTTTGCATTGAGGAGAGAAGCCCTGAAAGAGCAAACGGAGGGACTTCTCTCCTCAAGCTGGTTTTTAAGAACATGAATCTTAAGGCCTTGTGATGGTTTCGTGATTTGGAAGAGAAATTGTGATGTCCCAGATGTGACCCAGAAAGCTCTGATAAACTGTGATTGAAAACTGAATGTGTGGATTAGTGGGTTTGGGTGTTTTGTTTGAACTATGTTTCTACCCTCTGTTACCTCAAAGGAAGAAATGCTTCACATCCTAAAATCAAAATGAAAAAATAACAGAAATGTTAATTTTGCCTTCCTCTCCAAGAGTGAGACCTCTGAACAGCTAATTCATGTCTCCCTCCATTGACAGGACCTCCACAAAAACCCCAAACCTCAACCTACCTTTGCCAGTGGCAAGCATACTATGGCTGATCCTGTCAGGACACTGGAAAAATACATTTCCTATATTTGAGAAACTTGGTCTTCATGTATTCTCATGGCAGTGGGGCTCAGCCTGATGCCTTCAGCTGAGGAAGGCATCAGGAACTGTTTCCCAGCTTTTTCTGTGAAGCTGAGTTATTGATGGCTGTTAGCTTTCCAGGAAGCGCACAGCTTTGAAATGAGGCTCTTAGTTCATTGGTCCCGTGCCTGCTATTACAAATGGTGCCTCAGATTGTGTTCTTGGTAAACAGCCTGGCTGTACCTTAAAAGTTAGGGTGTTTCTTTGCCTTCTTTCTGTTGAAAGTTGTTCTTGAACTTGGATGCCAGGAACCTTAATGTCCTCTGAGGTTTTAATCTGTGGGAGTTGATAACTTGAGTCCAAGAGTTATAAAAAATCTGGCTGAGGAGTTGTGGAGCACTCTCGTGTATTTTCTGATTATGTTTTGGAACGTTAGTGAGGACTAATAGACCTTGAATGAGTCATTGTTTCATTGCTTTTCAGAAAAAGCACACAGATTGGCCCTGGAAGTGTAGTCTAGTCAGTCTGGCATTGATGGTGGGTAAAGACATAGCAACAGGGAAATAGGATCCCACATCAGTCAAAGAAAGAATTGATGATTTCACTAGAAGGTCAAAGTAAATGTCTGTTGCTTTTTCAGTATGTAAGTCTGCTTCATCAGTTCCCTATAGCACAGTTTGACTCACAGCTTGTCTGCAGCACCTGACTACTCGGTCCTGAAATTAAAAAAACCCTAATGACATTCTTCACAATAGTGTAGGACCTAATAAATGGGTAGGAGCCAGTTAAAATTTGAATTTTACATGCTGGGTCTTCATCCTGGGCTGTTTCTAGCTGATTTTTTTTTTTTTTTTTCACTAATAGGCCGTTTCTAACTTTAGTTCCCTGCCACCTTGTGGGGTGGCAGCTGAGATTGGAGCAGGTGTTGCTCTGAACTGCCTGGGCTGTGTTCTAAGGTGGAATGATGTGTGCAATGTTCACCTGCATAACCAAAATCAGGGTTTGGCTTTGGGACGTGGATGCCCATAGCTAGTGTATGCAGGATGGTTTGCAGTAGCCCAGAATGAAGAGCTTGAGAGACCATGTAACTACTGAGTGTTTTGCCAGTCCTAGGTGAGAAGGATGATATCAACACCAGGATGTATAACAGAGAACAGTAAGAGAGGAGTTACTGTTAAATACAGGAGTTCCTGTATTTAGAAACTTATGTTGTGTCGGAGCCATCTATCCTCTATTTGTGCAGCTCCCAGCACAGTGGATGCCTTGAGCTGCTCTTTCTGTACCACAAATCATAAAAATAAACACAGAACTGGGTTTTACCATCCCCATTGCACCAAAGTTGAAAATCTGAAAAAAACTTGAGGTAATTCCAGTGTGGAGAAACTTTTACAGGGATAAACTCTTTGTTCTCCAAAAAAAAGTGACTTGATCCCGGTATGAATGTTTTATCAACTTCTTATTAGCAAGGGACTGCTTATTTTATTAATGAGTTAGGGGATGAGTGAAATCCAGGAGTGAAATCCAGTGGCTGGCTGGATGCAAAGGTGGAAAAGCATAAACTAGCCATGAGGTGGATGTTTTATGAATCAGCATAATTAATCTTGAAACAACATATCCAGGGAAGGCCTGATCCTGAGACTGGGCATCTCCTGAGAGATCCTCTCAGAGTCTGCAGGTGTGCGGGCTCAGCCTGGCGTGCAGGATCCAGGGAGGCTGGGGGAGAGCGGAGCGATCTCCCTGACCCGCCCGGCGTGGGAGTTGTGGTCTGGGGGCTTGCGGGGCACCCGCGGGACCGGCCGCTCTCCTGCAGCAGCGGGGGCCGTGCGGCGCACGGCTGCGGGGTCCCG
>WEIT01010485.1:686471-765976 GCA_013389985.1 Dryoscopus gambensis | reverse complement strand
CGGGCGGGAGGCGCGTCCCTGCCGATCCCGCGGGGTGCTCGGCCCGCTGCGTAGGGACTGAGGGGAAGGGTGGCTGGTTTTTTAATTTATTTTCCTTTAGGGCGAGACAGATGTTAGTTGGTGATTTGTTTTCTTAATGCTAAGGATTTGCATAATAAATATGAGGTCTGTCCCGTGTTTTTTTAGCTAGTCAGCAATGGGGAGGTTTTTAACAGATGAAAAGCATTTTATGATTAGAATGGGTTTAAAAAAAAAAATCTCATTTTTCTTTTTTTTTCTGAAACGAGATCAGGGCTATAGAGCTCTGCCCTCGTTACACTGCATATTTAATACATCAGAACATCCCGATAGATTGGGAGAAATGCAATGAGTATTGTGCTATTGAGCTGTCCACCCTAGAAAGAAGAGATAATTAAATCTTGCCTGGCTAGTTTTGTGTTTGCATACAGAGATATCTCATCCACATATGTCCCTTCAGGGTGAGATATGCATTTTGTTTCCATACGTAGCTGTGCGGTCCTGCACGCTTATTACCTCTCCACCTCTACAATTGCGTTGGAAATCACACATTCAACTGGTACGTGAACTCAAAACCTGTACATGTTAATTGCCAATTAAATACTGATGGTAAGTCAGTCTGTGCAGAGGAAAGGCGAGTTGCCGTTCCTATCCAGCGTAGCTGCCAGCTCTCCTGTATAACACACATGTGGGAGCAGTTTAATTGATAGCGATCAAGGCAGTGGGACAATATGGACTATATTAATTCAAGGAAAATTATGGTAGACTTGTATAACACAATACTACATACCTTCCAGGGAGATGAGCAAGCTATATTTAAACTTAAGGTTTATTTTTGTAACTATCTTGTCAGTCAGGGCTGTAGTTCTCCTGTGTGGGAATATCTGATTATATGCTGATTAAGGAAGGAAGCTATTTCAATCATAAGGAGGCAGTATGTCCTATAAAGTACAGTTTCTTGTGGGCAGTGATCAATAGAACTACCACAGCTTGGGGACAGGTAAGTACCTCTTAAGAAAGCGTATCTGCAACGACTTTACTTAAATTAAAAAGCTCAAAGCAGTCATGTTGGCCTTAAAGATAATTTGTTTTTTTTTTGACTCCCCATGCTGTTTTCACAGTTAACCTGAGATGGGCCACCTTTGCCTCTTGAATGTCCTGTTGGTACTTGTCTTGATGCAAAACAAATGGACTGTGACTTTAGCATAACACGCTGCTTGCCTTGTCATGCACTACATGAGCAGACAGAAGGCTGTCTGTGGAACTTCAGATGGAGCTTGTGTAGCTGGAGGAGTTGTGCAGGGAGCAGGAAGGAAACATCTCCAATAAAACAACAAGGGTCCATGTAGCTGGTGGCAAAAGCACCTCCAGAGGGAGGGTCGCCCAACTCCTATGCTGTGCAAACAGTGAGTGTTACGGTGCAGTCGCCACCTGAATTGGCAGTGAGTGTCTGATGAGGTAGCTTTTGGGGCTGCTGATACTTGTGTTTATTAGTTGCAAGGTGGGCTCCACAGCAGTCCATGTTTCCAGGTGCTTGGCTTTGGTGGAAGGGATAGTGGGAATGAGGCAAGCCCACTACTTGTTTTTGTGCAAAAAATTCTGAGCAGTTTGCTGTTACTAGAGATTTTCCTTCATGGGGTAGAGATAGGGAACAAATACTCTTTGGGTTTCCTCTATCTATGTAGAAGCAAGGGCTGTCGAGAGCAAACCCAGCAGAAATTAAGGCATCAAAATGGGACAGGTCCAAAGCAGGGATGGCCTTAAAGGAAATACACAAGGAACTCTGGCATCTCAATGAAGAAATGAGAAGGCAAAGGAAGTCTTCTCACGGCAGGGATCCAGTTGCGTTGGCACTGAAGTATATTTGGAACTTGGATAGTGTTGGAGCAGCATGAGAAGGCCTGTGGTGCACGGGTCTCATGGAGCAGTTTTGTGTAGGTGTACATTGAGGCACAACACAGGACATCTCCCCAGAGGGAAGGGATAAGCCAGACTAAACTCTTCACATCCTCATCTTTTGAGACTAATCCTAGATAGATTTGCAACTGCATTGCCTTACTAGGCACTGGTTTACATTTTGTTTTCGTTACTAACCAGGCCTCTGCATTGCAAGTCCTCTGTTAGGAGATTGTTGCTTGCAGACAATGTTTCTCCAAAGTCATCTCTTGCTTTTTAAATGCTTCCTCCTGCAGCCTTTCTCCCACCCCTCCAGTCTTCCTCAGCGCAAATCTCAGAACGTCTCCAACTCAGTGTTGTGCAGATACTGGAGAAGAGTGTGTGCTATATTAAGCAACATAAAGTCTGTTTAAGAAAACCTGCCGTCTGGTCCCTGAATTCAGCTATCCCTGATGACTGCTGTGGACATTTCTGCATAGGATTTGCCATCAGTAGAACTTGGTTGTCTGAATATGGCTGGAGCTGATGCTTTGCAAAGCCTGCAGTGTGCTGTGAGAAATGGGCTAAAGAACCATCTCTGGCACGGCTCAGAGCAGCCATAACTGATTTCACTGCTTGGACTTATTCATGCGAATGAGGGGAGAAGGACATATCCTAGTTTTTGTGCAGTGGAATGTGGGACTAAGGACTTTACTGCTTAGGACTGTAGCAGCAAGAGTACAAGCCAAGAGGGTCTGGTGAGGGCTGAGGAGGTGGTGCAGCCTGTACCATCTTCCAGCAGACAAAGCTGGCTAGAGCCAAACATCTCTATCTCCTCACAATGCCTAGAAAATAAATAACGCTCTATGGAGCTGCAATGTTACCAACACATCTTGGTGATCTAAAAGTAGCATTTGGCCTCATCTAACTTAGAGCTTCTCTGACTTACTCTGTTCTGCACATTCACTGTCTCCAAAGCTTTTGCAGAAGTAAGGAGCTTAAAAGTTGTAGCTGTTCCCAAAGCTCATTAGGCAGCTGGGGGGATGGAGGGCACTGTGGGTGAGAGCTCGGTTTTGCATCTGCTACCTGATCCCTGTTCTCTGAATCTCGCCACTACAGCAGTTCCTGTAGGCTGCAGCAGTAAGCGATACCACACCAGGCATCCCGGGAGCTGGGCTTTGCCAAAGCTAACAATAGTTAATGTGGAGGTTAAAGAATACTTGGTCATTCGCCAGATTCTTCAGTCACAGTTAGAAAGATGTTTAGCAGAGGAAGGAACGTCATGCAGTGATGTTCAGACTCAGAGGCTGGAAAAGAAATCAGCCGAACAAGAGTCAAGCTTCACAGTGTGGAATGGATCCCTGGGCTTCTGGATGGAGTAGAGAGGGACTGCAGGCTAGCCTTGCTGCAGGGAGGACTCCCTTCCTCTGAAGGTTCTGTATCCTTTTCTGTACTCCTGAAAACACAGAAATCCCTTTTTCCCTCAGTGCCAGAAAACACAGATTACTACTTTTATCTTGCCTGAGATGGGGATTGGGGTCTTGATGCATCAATGTTGTATGGGGAGCAGGGGCAGGCTGCCTGCCTGAACCTTCTTCAGGGGCCCAGGCAGTTTTTGGTACTCTGCTGTCCCTGGAGGTCGGTGCTGGGCACTGGTGGCTCTGAGGCAGTTTGATTGCCTGGGTGCAGGGCGGGCTGCTTTCAGTGTAGGATGCATGCTGTTAGCTAGGAAATACAGCAGGACTTGTTCTTGTCAGCTGGTCTCTGGGGGCAGAAAAGCTAAAGCACGTTAGCTGAGATGTGGAGATGCTCTTGTCGGTCCCTTGAGCCACGGTCCTGCCCTGCTGGAGAGACGTTCTCCCTGCAGTGGGTCTTCCCAGAGGACCCTCATCCTTGTGCTCAGAAGGCTGTGTGGGAGAAGCCAGGGAACCTGGCCTTACAGCTCTCTTCTGCTCTTTTGGGGTCCCAAAGCAGCAGGGCTTTGAGGAGATGTCTGCAGAGGACATCTCTGCAGTGTGACTGTCCTAGGCAGATGCTGCCACAGTAGTGCTACCTGAGTCATGTTCTCTTCCCAGTCACAAAGCTTGGGAAGCAGGATTTTTGCTCTAGAAAAGCCACAATGTTGCTGTTCATAGACATGGTGTGTTCAGGCCTTTAAGTGGGAGGCCTAAAGCAGTAAGATCCCACTTACTCAGGGCACAGAGTTCCGCTTCTTGGGACTGGCAAACAGTTCTGAGCTCTTTGCATTGTGCTGTTTTGTGGATATGGGAACGGGCAGAGTGGTTTGAGCCATCTCGTCCCACCAGAGGTGCTCTGAAGCCTCCTTGGCCAGCCCCAGCATTGTGGGGCAGCTTCCTCTGTGCAGCTGCCTTGCATGCTATGCTTGTAAAGGACAGAATCTTCACCTTGAAGAACTTGTGATCAAAACCCAACAAGAGCCAGTGAATGTTAGGATTGAAGACAGACTTTGTGGACAAGGTGAGAGAGGGTGGCAAGTGAGAACATGCAGTTCTGGAGGTTGCTGTGCACTGTTCCCATCTTTGTGGCTTTCTTCAACAATCAAAGGAAAGATCTTAAAGATCCAAGACATAGTTCATGTCCTGAAGCTGTTCGAGATGCTTACGTCAAACTTTACCCATAATACATCTTCCTGACACGTCCTGTGTTTGTTAGAGGTGAGTCTGCAGCATATACTGTCACACGTGTGTTGGAGCAGTGCAGATTGCTTTGGGAAAGGCTGGGTCACACAGGCCATCTTACGTGCCTGTTTGTAACGCAAACAAAACAGTGGCACAGTTACTTTTGTTACAAAACTGTTTTCTTTTTTTGGGGAATACTTGCATCTCTGTCAAGATGGTCAGAGGCTTCTTTGGGCAGTGCATTTTCCATAGAGGAGGCAGCTCCCTGTTCTCAGTCTCTCACAGTGATGTGCTGTGTGAGATCCAGGGCATGTGACTGAGGCCAGCAGTTCTCAAACTGGCTGCTTGAAGTTTGACACAGGGAAGCGTGTTTGGGGAGGTCACTAAATGGCCTTATCTTTTTTTTGTTATCTCCCCCATGCCCCAGGCTGTGCATTTCAATGTAGGTACCAGCTTCCTCTATGGCAGGGGAACACTTTGATTGCCTGACCTTTAGACCTTGTCCCTGAGGCTGGAGTTGGGTGCTGTGAAAGATTACTTTGGTGCTGTGCTTCAGACTCAGTCTCCACTGAAAGAGGAGGGGAATGTCAGGCACTAAGCTAGCACCTAGCATTCTTGCCTTTTTTTTTAATGCATTTCAGAAAGGGAGAGAAATGTCTGGTCTCCTTGTTTTAGAAATCACATTAAACTCAACACAAATATGACTTTCCTGGGAGGGATCAAAGGTGATAAGAGCTTGGGTTGCTGTGTGGTACTTGCAAAATGAGCCAACCTTGACTATTTGCTGCCACCTAGAAGAGTAGGTAGCAGTCTAATACCTTTATGAACCATCATTTGGTAGCTGCTGAAATACTGTGGGTAGGTGCAACTTCTGAATGAGAAGGGTGACTCAAGCCTGTCTGATGCTGAGGGAAGTAGATATTGTACCCCAGGAAATATCTGTGCTCTAACAGGCTTCTAACGTGCTCTAGTGAGTAATGGGGTGGAAAAGTAAGTGGCCATGCTCATAGTTGTCCTCCACACCAACAAACCCACCGTGTTACTAAAAAAGGGGGAAGAGGACCCTAATAATAGTCTTAAATCTTATAAAAATTGGTGCAGGACTTGGTCATCCAGCTCTTATGAAAAGACCCAAATCCTTCAACCCATTTCCGCACGTTATGGGGAAGCTGTGGATGTTGCATTTAGACTGAATGAAATGCGAGTAATTGAAAGTGTTTTTTTTTTAATGCATTCAGTTGTTCTGACATACCATTTATACATAGAGTGGCTGGAGGCATAATCTGTGGATACTTTGAGTAATGACCTGCATACAGCTGTTTCATCCCTAGGTCACTTGGGGTCCAGAAATTAAAAAAAAAGATTATTTTTTAAGGTTTTTTTTTCAGGCTTAGCTTACCACAAGATTTTTCTTATCTGCTCATATCTTTCCCTCTCTATCTACTCAGCTATTCAAATCTTGTCTGAATTGCACTCATTTCTAATGTGCCATAAAACGTGATACGCAAGAGCTAGTTATTTAGGGAGAGCTGCAGAAACTATTTTAGTCAGTGTGTTTTGACCTATAAATGAGGTAATGTTATTAATTTTTACATGAAAATCTTGGTGTTTATTAGCATGGTAAAAGGCAATTTGACAATGAAAAATATTCCTGATGGGTATAGTAATTAATGCTTTCACTCAAAGTATAAAGACTTTAATAATGCTGTTATGCTTAAAATGATTGAAGAAAAAGTTGACTATTTTTCTGTCAGTGATACAAGGATGTTTTCTTTTAATATAGCTCCTATATCCCTGCTTTTTCCAAGTGTTCTTTATAGTCAATAAGACTACAAATCATCAGGCTAATTCATTGAGTTTCTTCTCCGAGGTCTCAGGTTTGGATGAACCTTATGATTTGATACTTATGCGGGGGATGCACATTGAAAGCTATGGCTTTTTTCCTCAGATTGAATTAAACCATTTATGGTGTCGTCATGTTTCAGTAGAGATCTTGTGGCTGGAGATGATGGCTGCTCCGTAGAGCTTTGGAGCAATCCTGCGGCGTGCCATGCGCCGCGTGGCCGAGGGAGGCTGTGTGTGCATCAGGATGTGCACTTGGAGAAGTAAGGCGTTTCTGCTTGCTATTTTTAATAGCATGTGCAAAGCAAGAAATCAGGGAAGCATGGAACAGCATTTCTAATTTGGAAAACTGTTGGTTTTTTTTTTTTTCCTTGAGCTGTGCTCCTTCTTCCTGTGTTTCATCCCCCCACTGGAGGCTGGCTTAAGGCTGGCTTTATCTGCCATCAGCCTTCAGTAGGTAAGGTTAATTTGCTGAGTGTGGCTGCTTGGATTTTCTTCATAAATCCTCCAGAAGTGCTGAATGTCTTATAGGCATAATGAGGGAAAGTTGCCTTCCTTCTCAGTTGCTGAGAATGTATTATTAATGCAAAAACACTTTCCTGGCATATAATGCTTTTTCCAAAAGAGGCTGAGAAGCAGGAAGGCCTCTTCAGGAGGACTGAGGCCCATCTGGTCGCTGAGAGTTATATGCAATGCTTCTCCAATATAAAGTGCAATCACTGTTTATTTTTCTCTCCAAGTCCAGGCAGACAAGGCTATTGGTAGGATGGGTGTGCTTAAGTGTTGTGATAGTCACTATGCAAGCAAATGTGGAACTAGAGACCCTGAGGGATCTTCCAGTTGATGTTGGTCTCTGACAGGACCCTACTGAGGAGCTTGAACTCTCTGGTTCCAGATTCTGGACCTTGCCTCTTCCTCCACTCATTGGCACACTGGTCCCTACTTCCTTCTCATTTCTGAGTGTTTATCATTTCTTGGGGCATTGAAGAGCAGGATCCAGATACTGTGGTGGTTGTTTGGCTGTGATTTGTTTGGGGTGGACTGGAATTACCTTGTTGTCTGTGCAGTTTGAAAGATCAAACGTGTATGAAATGGAGCGGAGTGGAACAAAGTTCTGCTTTGAAGGACAGCCCCTGGAGCTTCATCCTTTATTGATGTGTAGTCCTGAATACGTATTTTGAGGGAGCACTTCAGTGAGTATAAAACTTGTTAAGACTATTTTGCAGCAGTGGCTTTAGAAAGATAGGAGATAAACACCAAAATATTCCACATATCCAGAATTATTGTTTCATCATAGATGATATTGAGATTCAATTTAGTTTTCTGAAATTTTTCAAGGAGAAGGCATACAGTATGAATTCACTCTCTGCTTGAGAATCCTCGCACACACTGTGCTTGCTATGATGCAGAAATGTCCATTTCTCTGCCCCTTTAGAATAGCCCTGACTTCAGTCTTATACATGCTAGTGGCTCTACCATACTGTAAGTGACAGGGGAACAGCAGTAATGCCAACAAAATGAGGAAAAATGTAGAATCCAGCACCTTCTAGTAAATGGAGGGGAAAAAAAGTTAATTATACATGAAGGGAGACTTGGATTTCCTAATTTGATACTAACAAGCCATTGCAGCATAACTGGGTTGACAGTAGAATCAGCTTCCTCAGCAAGACCCGCTTTTTATATTATTTCCAGCTTATTTGATCTCTTTGAAGGCTGAATCTGAGCTTTTGAGATATTTTCTGGCCTTGAATTCATATTCCCTTTTAGTATTGACCAGCGCTCCTGGTATTCTGAGACTGCCCGTTAACCGGTGCCATACATTATCAAATAATTGCATTGACAAAGTCATCTGTTAATTTTAAAACTTTTTATTCCTATCAGTGTGCCCCAGTGGAGAAATATCATACTGCAAATTATAACCATTTTGTTGCAATATGAGAAGTCATGGGGGAATCAGCAGAGAAGTTTAAAAATTACTGTCCTGAGTCTTCTCTTTGAGTCAAGATTTTAAATTAAGTACGTGGCGCTGTTGTCGATTTGAACTGGGTAGGTAAACGCCTCATTTGGTCAGTAGGCAAGGGCCAGGTCTCTAATGTCTTACTGAACTAAAAACAAAGGAAATAATACTGATTGTATGGTGTAAGACCTATTTAAATGCTTTTAGACCTCAGTTATTAACTATTGAAGAAGTAGTAAAGGTTTAAAGAAGTCATTTTATATTGGTTCAGGGTGATGCTAAAAACCCAAACATTTGTGGCTTGTTTACCTTTTACTTTCTTCCTACCACTTTGAAGGCAATTTACTTTACTGGTACAAATTATATAGCTTTGAGGCATTTGTGTTAGCAACTGCTATTAAAATTGCTATGTGGTATCTTCAAAAGTCAGAATATCCACCTCATGTTAAAAATGACTATGAATTACAGTTACAACAAGTGGCTCTGTGCTGAGACATGTCTCTGCCATTGCTACTAAACGTAGTGCCAGATATCTAGATTTACCTGTCAGTTTTATTTGCATGATTCATCTCTCGGTAACATTCATTCTGGGCTCTCAGACCTAAATGGTGCTTTTAGTGCAGTCCCCTCTCAAAAAATAGCAACATCCAGGAACAGCAAGACTTTTGTAAGGTTTTTTGTTGGCTTCTTTAAAAAAGGAAAAATAAAGGCACTAGGGATGAATTTCCCACCTCCTTTGATAGGAAGGTTCCCAGATATAGTGAGGACAAGCCTGACATATTAAAGCATACAGCCGTGGGCAGTATACAGAGACAAAGAACAGTGTGTGTTTAAAATCTTAATTATTTATAGTAAGAAAATAGTGGTTTTGGTTAAATTGTCCCTTCTGTGGCACCGCCCTAAGGTTGACTACAGCAGATCTGAGTGCAGAATTTAAGCCTCATGCCCTGCTGTCTGTGAAACTGAGACCAGGGCATTGAAGCTGATGCTGAGCTTTGTATGCAGGGGGTTCTTGTAGTGCGAGCAGTGCTCTGTGCTGTGCAACTCAGCCTAACAGTGGGAATTTTTGGATGGATGGCCCATTATAGACATATTGCTGTATGTAGGAAAAAAAGGCTGCTCCTTTTTTATTTAAAGGTTTTTGGGAACAGTGAATCCAGAAGAGTCTCGCTGAATCTCAGCAGTGTTAAAGCTGCCATCACCACCACTGAAATGCGTTTATGCTCATGTGGAGCATGAGTTTATACTCAGTAATGTCAAAGGTAAGGCTTTAGGTGCCTTGCTGCTCTTGTATTCCTGGAGTCAGCTTTATTAGCTAGAAGCTGCAGGGTGATTTGGTAATCCAAACCAAAGAGAGCATGTCCTGACTGCAGCTCCAGCTGATCTTGAAAGTAGCTGCGGTGGACAATTGGCTTGGAGAAAATTAGGACCATGTAGGTGGACATGTCCCACTTCAGTCCCTCCCCCGTACCTGCACATCAGTTCTGTAAGCTGGCTTTGGCTTGGAGCCTGCCCATGGCACCCAGCAGGTGTGCTTGGTCCTTGGCTCTCCATCCTGCCTCCTCACGTGTGTGAGGACTTTGTCTTCTGCAATTTCCCTGCCTATGGACAGTCCCTCTCCTTAGTGTCTGGGACGTCAGCCTTAGGGGGAGTCAGTGTTGCAGCAGAGCTTAAGGTAGGACACTTTGGGCTGTTGTCTGTCTGTCTGTCAGGAGCACTGAAGTTAAACATCTACCTCTTCTCCCTCCTGTTTGCAATGGAACTGCCTAAAAATCGGATCTATTTTGCAGAAAATCCAATTTTCTGAAATTTCTGTGCTGAACTGGATTGGACCCAGTATTTTCCTTACCATTCAGGCCTGTCAAGGGTTTCCTGGACTCTGCACTTTCTGATGGATCTTGCCTTGAATTCACAAGAGTTTGTTAACACCTGTGGTAGTATAAACAGCACAACTGAGAGTAAAAGCTCATGTTTGTAAGCTAAACAATTTTACTGTGTGCTGTTTTTGTAAGGAGGTATCACAATAGCCAACTCTTACAGATTTCTGAGGGATTGTGGATTTCATGGGATGATTTTAAGGCCTTTCCAGGTGGAGGTACATATGGACCATAAAGCTATATCACCGTTTTAGCTCTTGTACTATTTCCCTAATCAACCTTATACATCTATCTGCTGAAGTTTGGAGCTTAAGTTGTTGGGGAAAATGGTTGTTTGCCGGTTTCCATTTTTCCTTCCTGTGTAAAAGAGACACAGCGCTGTTTGCCAGAAAGGAGAGACACATTGTCAGGAAAGCCTGTGCCTTCTCTTCAAAAATACCATATTGCAGTTCTAAATAACGTGTTAGTTTGAAGTTGTTTTGAAATTATTTCCTTTGGGGAAAATATTATTAATTACTGTTATGTTATTGTTACTAATACTGTTAACAAACAGTAATGAGTTATTGAAAACTTTAAGACTTATTTTTTACCTAGGATTTCCCAGGACAGTTCAACAAAACTAATCACTAAATTGCAAGTGTTACAATTGACTATATCAAGTATTTCTGTGCAGAAGATACCAGATGCAACTGTTCTGCCCATTCTTTGCCAATTTTACTGGCTCAAATGTCATGCAAGGCCATGTGAAACTGTTTACTTCCATGAAGAGGTGACCTCATGTGGATAGATTATCTTGTAGCTTTACTAAAAAAGCACCATTCAAACCACATTGTGCTTGTCCTGGTTTATGAACTACGTGGCTTTCACCCCATGTCCCAGAATAGCCGCAGCTGGCACTGATGGCTATGAACTCCATATATTTATAGTGGTGCTGCGTGGTCCCAGAAATAGTGACCAAGGTGGCTATCAGCCAGTGACTGCTGAATGCCCTGAGTCTAACAAATTGGAAAGCTCATGTACCTCCTTGAGGGGAAAATACAATCAGCTTGTCTCTAATTATGACCCCAGATAAGGATGGAGCAATCCAGAAATATCACAGCATGGGCAGTGAACTCAGTGAACTTCCTTGATATAAGACAAACCTGGATGGGTCTGATATTGGATCCTTCTTTTTTGCTGAAAGACATATTGGACTGTCAGTTCTGTTCCTGGAGGGGCTAATTACAGCTACATGAGGCGATACATCAGCTCCTGCTCCTCTGGAAAAGAAACCCCTTGGCTCTCAGCTCAACCTAGGCTGGCAAAAAAGTGTGGGGACAAAGAGCCAGAGTTCCACACACCTGTGCCAAGTTCAATACACCAGCTTGTAAATCACTTGGGTTCAGCCCCTTATGTCTGTAGTCTATAAAGAAAGAATGGCTGCAGAACCCTCTGGTTAGTGGAGCTGCTGTGCAGAGGGGACTCAGGCTTTGGCTCTGGGCTTAAGTGGGGGGCTGCCTGGATAGTACGTGTTGATGTGTGCTCTGGGGTTGAGGTCTTCATTACCTTGTGTAGGGAGTAGTATTAGGAACCCAGTGTGGCTTTAGTGTCAGATCAGTGCTGATCTGGGACCTTGCCTGGGTAGCATTTACGATTTGGGAGTGGTTGGACCCAGCTGCTGATGTTGTGTTGTTGGCCGGAGAGCTCAGGGAGCTTTGGAGAAGTCATCTTGGTGGTGGTAAGGAAGAAGACAGTACAGAGCAGCAGTACTCCTGGGTTAAATTCTACCTCTGAATTTTCAAGTGTTGAAATTGCTTTTAAATCTTCTGTGATGCTCAGTGGAATGAAGATTGGTGGGTAATGCAGCCCTGAAACCAAGGCACTGATGTTTTGTTTTCTCCTGCTAATCCAAAAGGTTTTGAGCCATTATACTGCTAAAGCACACATTCACCCCCAGCCTAGTGGGGTGGTGTTAGCTTCCCTCTGCACCTTTCTCTGAAGTTCATAGCTCACAACTGTTCACATCTCAGCTAAGTTTAAACTGGTGAGGTGCATCCCATGCCAGCTGCCATCATGACTAGCAAATTTGAAGTTTACTAGTTACTTTTTTGTATGATGAATCCTAATAGTTTGTCACCACTTCAGCAACAAACAGAGCAGCAGTGTTTAGTAACAGTGGGTAAGATCATAGTGTTGGGCCTAGAGGCGTTGCATTAGTGCTGCAGCAGCCTAAATGGTGTTTGAAGGTTTTAGAAGGATGAAAGTGCATCCGACCAGTTTGGCAGGATAGACCTGGAATGAACAGGATAGACAAGGAAACCTCTGTTCTGTTTTGTATTTTTTTTTTCCTTCCAGGTCATCACTATTGTAACATCTTATATTCTGTGGGTTTTTTTTCTTAGCTGCTGTCAGGCCTGTATATTTAGGCAGTCACCTGATGTGGGTCTCATAGGGGTGGTAATGTCCCTGCTGTGCCTCAGCCCTAATCTTGCCCCTGGTAAAGATGGTAATGCAGAGGCACTAGGAAAACATGGGGTCTGAGAAGTGTTCCTGTAAGTTTGCTGTGTTCTCTGGGCTGATCTGTGCTCTCACAGAAGGACACCCTTACAGAAACACAGACGAAGGGACGGAAGTAGCAGTCTATGTAATTGTCCCGTTTCTGTTACAATTGCTAATCACCTGGCATTTCATAACATCTTGTTCTCCTCCTGTGCTGTCAGCTCCAATACCTGCTGTACAATCTTGCAATCATTGGGATGGCAGAGGATTGCAATCCCATAATTGCTTTATAGCTGGTTTGCTGCTAGCACGGTGGATGAAAATTCCCTTGAATGGTAAATGAAGTTACGAGTGCATGTGATGAAACGCCCGTGTGCGTCACTGCCCTCTTCACGTTTTGTCCTGCATGTGTAATATTTCCATTAACCAGGACTGAAGGACTTGTTCATTTGTTTGCACTATTTTGCAGGGTACACAAGACTTCTGTGTAACAGATATTGCTAATATTTTCCCTACTAAAAGGAGCTGATCAATAGGCACTTCCTGGTAGAACTGAAATCCTTCAGGATAAGAGAGTTCTCTTACATAAAACATTTAATACTTTTAAATATCAGAGAATTTTTATAGAGCTATGAAAATGTTATGAATTGTGTATATAATCGCCCTTAATTTTAAAATCTACACATGTCTTATAAAGTTATTATAGTGTCCGTTTTTTAAGTTTAAAATAGTGTAGTTGGTTTGGCTTAATAATCTGTAAAGGTTCCACACAGAGTAAATCTAATTTTTCATGCAGAAAAAGATCTTCAAAGACAAATATTTGCAGTAATAGAAAAGGCAACATAGAGAAATAATGTGAAAGAACATTATTCTTTGGGTAATTGTTTCCTTTCTGTTTCTTATGGCTCTTCACTGGAGGTAAATACCCAGGGCTCTGTGTGGATGTGTGTGCTTCTAACAGGTGGCTATTTTTAATCACCTTTCCAGGAGGGAAGGGGAAGGAGAGTTGTGCTGCTTTAATGTTTGAGGTCTCTCAGGTGCTAGTTGGCTGTTTCTGTGGGTGGTGGATGTATTTGGGACTGTTCAGAGAGATCCATGAGTCCCTACTGCCAAACCCTGATGAGGGCACGGCACTAATTAGTTACATAAAAGTGTGCATTTGCCATTGAGGAATGAGGAGCCCAAATCAATAAGTACCTGTATCAGTGGGTGTTTTTCCTATATTTGCATTGTCATGTTCCCTTTGACTTTTGCAGTCACACCTGTCCTGGCACACCCACCTCTGCCAGCAATAGAACTGGCACATCTCAAGTCAGCATCTCAGACTCTTATGCATGTTATGCTGCTGGTGCTTAAGCAAAGGTACCGTAATGCTCCATGCCTGATATTGTCTGAATAATGTTGCTATTTCACCAGTACAGGGTAGAACCCAAAGAACCCAAAATCCTTTTCTGAAAATGATCCATTTTTACAGCAGTCAGGAACAAGCAGTGCCAACTCCTTATGGTGGCAGTGCAGCTCACCGTGTGTACCCAACAACTGTCCCAGGAGTCAATTAGAAATACTGGCAAAGGCAAAGCCTTTCAGCTCTAGTATAGACTTGAATAACTTTTGAAATATCTATTTCCGAAAAAGTTCAAATGTTTCAATACTTGCAGTTGTCCAGACTAAAAAAACAGATGGAACGGGAAATTTGTGGGACATCAAGTCACTTCATCAATATTGAATTGCTTTGTTTTGATACTTCTGTTCAACCTAGAATAGCATCTCAAGGATGCTAAGGTGACATGTGTTCATGTGACATTTCATGTTTTGCCAAAAGAGCCCAAAAGCTTCATTCCCGTAGATTTCAATATTTTTCCTAATGGCACGTGGCTTCTGGAGCTGAGTCTGGCAGCTGGACTCCATTCTTTCCTCCCTTCAAATCAGTCTGCCTGGTGAAATGCCAGCCTTTGTGACATACAACACTAAATTATGGCATAGCTCTTTGCATTCGTGGGTATCAGTGCTACAAAAAGGAAGCCAAGAGCTTCATTAGTGTTGGAAAGGAAAATGAGGCACAGAGTAAAGCAACTTGCTCAAGGTCACCCTTGAAAGTGTTAGGAAAACTCTCATTCTAGCATAGTTAGGAATAAAACACCTTTTCCATGATACTCTGAGCTAGAACATCAGAAAATTCATATCTCTAATGAACGACGGGGAGACTCCTTATTGCAATGTGAAAGATATAGTTCTCCAAGGACTTTCCCTTAATAAGAGAATGGGGACATGAACCACAAGTTTGAAGCAGTGTGTTAGTAGGGAAAGGCAGCTGAACTTATTAAAAATATTCTTCAACTATTTTTGGGTTAGTTGAAGATAGCAGAACATTTTTATTTGGCCCTGTATGATACTTCACTGCAGTCACCCTGATGAGACTGAAATTCACCTGAAAATGCAGAGTTGTTCTTGCATGATTGGAGGGGTGGGGTGGGGGTAGGAATCCAAAAGACTATTCTCAATAGTGGTAATAAAGAAAGACTGGGGGCTTGTTGAGGAAGCATCTGTGGGCCTGGTTCATAAGCAGATGATCTCTGAGTGAGGATATTATTGCCCTCCTTTGGCATAAAGAAATGGAGCAGCAGTAAGCACAGTAATTATGCTTGCTTTTAGCACGTATGATTCCCGGGTTTAGGGGCTTTGAGGAAATGTGATGTTTTCTGCTACTGACCCATATGTAAATATCTCAGTGTATATATAGAGATTAAAGCATACAGTTTTTAGTCTTAAATGAAGATTTTTGTGGAGTTAAGAGAAAGCTGGATCTCTAGGATGTTCACTTTCTTCTTCCACCTGCCACCATCCTGAGCATTCCCATAGGAGTAACTGTGGTCCTTATAAATTGGAGTTCAGTGCCTGCAAAGGGTTTGACTGCCTCCAAGCATCAGGCTCCCTGAAGGATTAAGACTGGCTCAGAAGAGGGCCGCTTTGAGCTCAGAGCAATGCCTTTGCTTGGAGTAGCAAGCATGGAGGTTGTGCTTTCTGAGGCATAGCCCTTCCTTCAAAGTCAGACTTTGATTTGCAACTTCAAAAACAAGTTACCTGCTGAAAAATCAGGGAGTACAGGGGAATTGTTATGTAATGCAGATTTAAGTGTGTGTTTTTCCCAGAAATGGGTGTGAACTGCTCAGAGATTGAGAGGTGAGTACACATTCATTAGGATGTGCCTTTCAGTAGGTAGGACCTTGGATCGCAAGAAATTAGTAGAAATGGAAGTATGCAGAAGTATCTAGGTGTAGGTGATACTGCTGCCTGTTATGGAAAAGGAGATATCAAATCATAGAGTTTATTTCTGTAGCCTACATGTAAGGATGTGCTTTGTGGAAAGATAATACAGCTTTCCTGGCCCCCAGTTTTTATGAAGTGTAATATATTGGAAAGCCTAGACTTAATTTAGAAAATAACAGATATATCTGGGCAGATTTTTTTGCTTTTACTCTAAATTGAAACTATTCACTCTTAGTGGTTCAGTGTCTCATGATTGATTGCTCTGTATGGAAGAGGGATAGTTCTCAAAGATCTGTGCACAGTGTTCACAACATCAGCTGCTGTCTAATCTCTGCTCAGATACTATTGAAAAGCAACAAACAAATAGTAAGACACTTCTCAAAACTTGAAGGAAAAGGCTCAAGATAAGAACTGTTTTATAGTGTGTGCTTTCTTCAAAAAGCAATGTATGCCATGAGAAATGATTTCTTTAATGTGTGCTTTGTGTAAATGTGTGCTGCTGGTAGTTATCTTCAGGGGTTTTACCTGGGTGACAGGCTGCTTCTTATGTAAGTCCAAAAAAACCTGATTTTTATTAAATTCCACCTAAAAACCAACCAGAAGCTTAGGGTAGATGTGAGAATGTTACTGTAGTACATTCCTGCATGGACTGTAGGTTGGCAGGACCATGGAGTATTAGTTTAAATCTTGGATACTTTCTTTGTGATGGTAACTTAAAACCAAAGGGTTGTGCTCCAGTGTGGGTGTGGGTAGTGGTCCTTGCTCCACGGGGACAGCTGAAAAGCAGATTTATTCTGGGCTACAAACTGAGCTACCTGAGTCAGTGCAGAGCTCCTGGGAGCTCCTGCTGCTGCAGAGCCAATCAAACAGCTGGTGCAATCTCACTTATTTTCTGGGCTTTTCCTAGCCCCAGGTCACATGGAACAGTGGTCTGTACTGAGCTGCCCTGGAGGTGTATTGCACTTGAGGCAGCCCCTCATTGCTTGTGGGAGAACCTGGTTGGGAGCACCTACAGCAAAGTTTGGGGCGTGCAGGGGGAGGGTGGGATGCTGGCCAGGTTCTGGAGTTGTCTTGCTCTTGGCTGTGTGAGAGCTGCATGTAGGGCCACGCTGGGAGGGTTTGCCTCCTCTCAGATTTGCAGTCCTGGTGGGACAAACCCTGGCTGCTGCACAGAGCTGTGGGAGAAAAGCTATCAAAAATGTCAGCTCTGTGATATATGCTGTGGGACAGCAGAGTCCTGCTTCCAGTGCTGCCTTACCCTGTGCCAGCACTACTTCTGTAAAGCTGTTTAACCGTGTAGAGACTGACTTAATCTCTGGCCCTGTGTGAATGACAGAAAAGTGTGCCAGCAGTCCAAGTCACTGGACACCCGCCTTACAGATTAGTTCATTCTTTTTCTTGTTTTTGAATAGCAAACACTATGTATAGCTATTTATAGATTTGCCAGGCCTTTTCTGAAGCTCAACCAACAAGACATTAATGGATATTTCTGTCATCAAGAAATCCTTTCCTCTGTTGGTTACTTGGGTTTATTGATTTATTCGGATCTATAATTATTAGCATATTTCATGGAAGGATTATACTGAAAAGTATCTGATAGATGTAGAGTTTCTTTCCTTTCAGTTTCTACATAGTTATTTGAGAAAACAGGTGTGACTGCCCAAAACTTCACGCATTTGTAGGCCATCCTGCTTGCCAGGCAGTAACAGGGATGTGGACACAGACACATTTTGTATCCTTATCTGTTCAGTGCAGGACAGTTTCTTCCCAATTTTAGATTTATCAAAGTGTGGGGACAGCCAGAGCCCTTGGGATGGATGTTTGAGAGGGACCTCTAAGTCACTGACCAAAGCCAAGCTGAGTTGAGGGTTGTAATCAGCAGGAGACGGGGCATTTCCCTTTGCTGAGAGCCTGCAGCCCCTCTTACAGCAGCAGTGCTTTGTGTGTGTGTGTGGCTTCCCTTCCCATCTCTGCCTTAGGGAGGAAAAAGGAACCACAGCAGATGCACCTGAGTGTTGTCCCGAGGCATTCCCAGTGAACTGCTGTTAAAATGCACTTGATCTGAATGCAGAGAAGAGGGGTCAAGTTTGGTTGCAAGGAACACTTATTACTGCAATGTCATTGCAGGGATTTAGGGTGAGAAGGTCAAGCAGGTGAGAGTTGATGGCAGACTGGACAAACTAAAACTCCCGGTGTATTTGATGATGTGCAGCTTGAGCAGCTCACGAGCCACTCTTGGGTGCCTTTGGCCGGCAGAGTTTAGTGTTTTACGGGAGAGAGAACAGCATCAGATCCCTGCCCTGAGTTTGAATAGCCCATAAGACTCTTGGATCCTTCTCCGGTGCCTCAGAGGAGCTAAATGAATAATGTACAACCTTGAGCAGAGTGGCACTAATTGTTTAGGAATAACCCTTGCTAAGGCAAATATATTTTAAGTAGAGTCTCAAATGTCTGCCTCAGCAAGCAGCTTGCCTAAGACATCCTGATGGGTAGGTGCTGAGCTCCAACAATTCTTTTGTGTGGTTATGATAAGACTGCTTAGGTCTGCTGCAATATGCAATATGGTGTGGTCAAAGAAATTACAAAAATCATTGTTTGTCCTACAGAATATGGATCCTGTGAAAGCCTATTTTCCAGCTAGGCATTTTGGACAAGTTTTAATGTAGATCTAAACACCGCCTTGGCATTGTATGTGTGTTTGTGCTTTTGCACCCCACAGAGTCTCATTTGTCGAACAAATTAATGTCCCACAGGTGACTCTTTAGAAAGTGAAGTCATCCTTGAGTGGTCAATACCAGCCAAATCTGCCCTGAAATAAGAAAAAAAAGCCATCCTTCTTGGATGCTTCTGAGTTTCTTCTCCTCAAGCCTTTTTTGCTCTTCTGGAAAGTCCTAGAGACTAGGATACAGCATTATTGATGGTGACAGCTTGTTTCTCTTCAGAAGAAGGGAAAATAATATTTTAATTGATTTGTTAATTGCAGATCAGGGTCAAACACCGTAGAAAAGTAATTGGCTTATCTTGATCCGATTCCATATTGGGTAAGTGTCTCTATTCCAGCATTCATTATCTCTGGTACCCCTGCTATGCAATGGAGTCGTGGCTTGGGAGAATGAAACAAGCTGGGAGTGTGTCTGGGCAGTGCCCATTGCTGGTGAAGCACATGGTTTGTGCCGTGGCAGGAGGTCATGAGCTTCAGTCTTGGTGGCTGCTACTCTGACAGGCTTTGGCAGCACAGGATTCATAGGTTTCCAAGGTGTTGGTGGAGTTTGATTACAAGGCAAAGATGTTGCTAAGCCTGGGCTGCTCTGATGTCAGGACAGACAGTCACCATGTAGCTGTAGAGGGAAATGTCAGGGGGATGGGGAAAGGTGATCGACTGATTCCCTGGTCTGAACTCCCAAAATAACCCTGAAATCTATTTTTTTCTGCTCTGAAAGAATAATTTCTTTGCCTGGGAATTAACATAGCTGTGATGCTATTCTAGCACCATAAATGGGATTGAGAATGTGATGTTCCCTGCCCTGGAGAGTCACTGCCTCAGAAATTTGCTGGGGCTCTGCAGTTGTCACTTCCACATTGTATCAGCATCCTCAGCCTCATCAGTGTTTCAGTTTGAAGCAGCACAGGCTTTTGATCGTAAACCATTTTACTTTTGGGACAGCATGAAGGAAAGTGTGTTATGCTTTGCTCAGAGAAGGGGAGGGAGAGGTCTGTGGCTTTCTGCGTGTGTTTTTTGCAGCACACTGAGCCAAAGCCTTCTAATTTAATGGGACAGATTTGCAAATTCACACCTGCAGGTTTCGCCTTCACAGGGTTTTCATGCGCAAGCTTTTTATTCGTGCCCCGGAGAGCAGCCTGCACCTGCTTCATCTCGCCTGCAAAACCAGCAGCTCAGATCTATTGACAGTTTACTCTCTCTGGTAATAAATAAATGCCTCATCCTGCAGCAGGGACCCCATTTAGATGGTAGTAAGGCTCTATCAGGTGAGCAAGGGCCAGAAACACAGCCCTGCCCATCTGTCCTGCAGATACTGTCACAGCACAAGTGCAGTGGAACATGTACAGGACACTGTTGCTGTCTTAAGCCTGCAGATCTCCAGGCTGTCAAGAAAGTTGTTGTTTGGTTGGTTTTTTGTGCTGGTGCCTGCATGTAAAACATCAAGGAGCTGCTCTACACAGCTGCCCAGAAGTCTGGCCTTGTTTCTGCTGCTTCCTAAAAGTGGTTCGTGCATTGCATTTTTCCCTGAGATGAGTAGCTCAGGCTCCCATAACCATGGAAACCTGGTTTGTCTTCCCTAATAGCTTCAGCTGAACTCAACATCTGTCTGCCTGGGTAAGGGAAGGCTGCAAGATACAGGTTAGTTGTGCACACATCTGGTGATGCTAAAACCTTGAGCACCTCCAGCCAGCACCCTGGCACACCAGAATGAAGCAGCAATGCTGAGATAATGCTTGAGGGGCTTATAAAAGATATGCCAGGCAGGAGGGGAAAACAGGGAGTGAAGGAAGGCTCTCCTGAGGCAGGAAGGTGTTATGAAGCTGCCTAAGAAGATACTGCATTATGATTGTCTTGCTCTGTGTGTGTTGGCTTGACATGCTGAGCGCGTGGGGCATTCTGTTGTGACTTTTAAGCTGTAAAAAAGCCATTTTCCATTTTAAGTTAGAAACCCTTTAAACAGCTTGCTTGTAGCAGAGAAGGAAATCTGGGTATAAGCTCATGAGCATAAAATAAGCTTTGAGATGGGGTAAGTGCCTCTGTGATAACAGCAGCGTTCCATACAGCCTTTCACTTAGTTATTGGAGGAATGGTTGTTGATAAATATGTCTCATAGCTATAACTTGAGTGTTGCTGGGCTAGTTAACATGGGGAAAAGTGGGGAGGAGCGTTTAAAAAAAAAGCTTAAAAACTAAATCCAGAGGGTTCATTCGGCTGCATTTCTGTGTAGATACACATACTTTTCTTATGGACTGCAATTTAAACTTTCCTCTTTGAAGCACAGTTACAGCCCTGGACTCCAGGCTTCCAGGAGAAGCCCTGGAGGTTGCGTGCCTCTCAGAAAAGTTGCAGGAGCTGCCAAAGCTGTGCTCCTTTCCTGATGTGCTGAGTCCTGTGTCTTTGTTAAATGAGGAGCAGGCTTGGTGCAAGCTTTTGGAAGTGTGTGGAGAAGTGCTGCCCACACCAGGGCAGTGCTTGGTGCAGGGATCTGTGCCAGGATGCTCTGTAAGCTGGAGCCAGAAGCAGAAATAGAAATAACATTGTCCACTGGCAAGTCACAACCTCAGTGTGTCCATCTGTGAAAGGGAGGTCATATTTTTCACTGTGGATGCCTTAAGGCTTAGTTAATGTTTATGAAATGTTCTGAACTTTGGGATGGTGCCTGCTGTAGAGGGCACTTATAATGGCCCCCAAATGTCTTTGTTGACACAGCAGGCACATAAAAATGCTGGCATCTTCGTAGTGCATAGAACAAAGGGATGCTGGAATTACTCTCAAGTAAAAACCAAATGCTTCAAACCCAAACCTTTAATACTAATCTGACAGTTATCACCTGCAGGTATTGTGAAGATGGAAAAGAAAATAGCAGGTAATGCCTAGTAAAATTCTGGGTTGAGATTAGTGCCTGAACAATAAAAGCTGTCTGGGAAATTCTTCATACTTCTTAATATATATTCTTAATATATATTCTTAATATATATTCTTAATATAGCTGTTGATGTTCTACATCTAAGCACACAGCCAGCACAATTTCGTTGTGGACATGACAAGCATAAATCTCTGCTTTCTCCATAGCAGCCTGGGAGGAGGGTTTTCATGCCAGTTGCTGCAGTGTTGGAAGACTGGGCCAGATCAGGGAGCCAGTTCTCCAAACTCGCCCTCACAGTGGGGACTCTGGCCAGCACAGCCATGCAAGATGCAGCCTCACAATAACAATATGCTTCACAGAAACAGTTTTAGTTTTCTGGCTCCTTGAGTGTTTGGTGAGCAGGGAATCAAATGCTCGTGTCTTGTTTGCTAAATCCAGGTAAGATCTTGGGAATTATCCTGCCTTTGTGCAACCACATATACAGCAACTGCTGCAGATTATTTTACTGGCAGTTAAAATGAATATTTTTCTTCCTCACAGCTTTTTCTTGATAATATAGATGTTTTCCCACTCCTTACTTTCACAGAGTGAAATGGTCAGGGTATCTGGATAACCCCATCTGTTCTGAGTACTAATCTCTATTTCTACCCTGGGCCTGAGAAACCTTTTCCTCAAGTAAATTTAATCAAGATTGCGTCCCCTAATTAATCTTCAATTAAAATGCATTTATGACCAAAAAACTTCTTTAAGAGCCAGCTGGGAGCACTTTTTTCCCCTTAGGAGCTCGTGGGAGTCAGCAGTTCCAGATGTTGTCTGTGTCAAGTGTCAGAAGTGCACCAGAAGTACACTGAGCTGCTTCAGTACTGTTGGATGGTGCCCTGAATTGCTGCAGGTCTGAAGGTTTGTCCTCCTGGAACAGGGATTTCTCTGGTAGTACCAAACAGCAGCTGTTTGGCCAGTGACTATGGACAAGAACGTACACACTCTGCATGCTTGTTTGTACATACAAGAGCAAAAAAATACCCGTGCTTATTAACTGCAACAGCAGCTGTTTATCACACTCTCTATGCAACTGATAGGAAGTAGTGATGGCAAATGTTACCTGAACTCTGATAGCAAATTAGCGTATTTAGAGCAACATTGCAAAAATTGGTTTTTGGCTCTTTTCGAAGTCGTCTTTAGCATTTAACGTTACACAAGCAAATTGAAAGCTAATCCCTCTATCAGCACTTCAGAACTGAGACTGCAGCTCTAGCAACATTCAGTTGATCTACCGTAGACATTGTGGGGATGTGAGAAATAACCCAACCTGGAAGCAGAAACAAAGTTGGACCTTCTTAGTTGTGCTAGAAAATACCTGTTCTGTTTGTACTTGAGGTCTGGACAATGACTTTGAGTTGGGTCTCAACAATGGAGATGGGAAAATGAATGGGAGTGTATTTGTGAAGAAGTTGGCATCAGGAACTGGGCTGTTTTTTCTTGTGCACTCATTGATCTGAAGTTTCTGGGGTGACTTTGGTTTGCTGGGGGTAGTGATAGCTGCTGCTTCTGTTTGCTGAATTATGTTTTCCTGGTGACCTGTTTCTTGCCAACCCAAGTCTATTTATGGATCAAATGGTGAATGAATGACTACTTTTTGGACTGTTTGTGGAGATGAGCACCCAAAATGAATGTTGATGCAGAAGTGACAAATCATCCCTTGCTGCTGAGAAGAATATCTGATGATGACTGCAGCTGTGGTGCAGCTCCACTTGCTGTTAACATTTCTGCATCAATAAGATAGGTCTACAAAGAAGATACAGCCAAGGGTCAAGTTCAGCAGGTTGGCAGCTGGGCAGGGAAGGAGAAAAAGCTGCTGGTAATAATCTTGCCTGTCCGCTTATTTGCTCTGACACCTTGATCAAGCTTTGTCCCTTTACCATACTTTTGATGTGCAGTCAGGTTTTTTTTATTTACCTATTAAGACTGAAAATGCTTGACAAGCACTGTCCCTTTTGTGTGTCTGTGTCTGATACCAGGTGCTTTCAGTCCAGGTTCCAGGCATTCCTTCAGGACACCTCTGCTGAAAAGGATCAAGTAGCAGTTATGATGCATAAAAGAGCTGAATGTGATGGTCTAGGGAAATTTTTCCCCCTTCAGGGAATGTGTCTTTAGAGAGTTCAAACATGGTTTATATGTTTCTGCAGTATTTAATAACAAGCTCTCTAAAGCTGAGGGAAATCCGGAGGTGGTGGTTTGATCTTATTAATGCATGAAATAGGGGAGCACAGAAAACAGTGGACAAAACTTCCACATCTTTAACTTCCATAACTGCTGCAGGCTCAGGCCTCTTCATCCCTGTAGCCTGAGGCCAGGTAGAGGTGGCTGTGGCTCATTCAAAGCAGCTCTAAGCAGAAGAGGCGTGTAAAGCTCTGCATGTGGCTCAGCTCCTCCTTGCAGACCTGCTGCCTCCCTTCTGTGTCTTTAGAGCTGCAGCACATGATTACACAGTGCCAGCCTGGCAGCCTGGACTCACAGGTCAAGTATTATTGGCTGACTTGAATTACTGCCTCCTAAATCTCACTAAGAAGTTATGGTGTAGTTACTGATGCTAGAGCAGGTGTGTCCCATCTGAGCCCCAAGCATGCAGATGGAGCCACGTGCAGAGGGAGGTAAACTTGATGCTGTCCACATTAGAGGGTGAGGACTGCGGAGGGCTAAGCAGATACTGGCTTTGTTTGTCGAAAAGGAAATGCTGATTTCAGGCTAACGAGATCAAAACACAGATTTGCTTCAATGTGTCCAACCCAGACATGCAGTGCTGTGCTTTGTGGTGCAGGTTAAACCCAATTACTGCAGCAGCTTCTCTTGGACTCTCAGGCTAAGAAGTGGCTGTGGCTTGGCTTCTAGTGTGTTGTAGCGTGTCCTGTTAGAGGAGCGTGTGTGCAGGTACTTACTGTGTCACCATGCTGTGTTAAAGGAGCATCTTTGATTTACCAGGAGACCTTTAGCTGGATTCAGGATCTGGGTTTTCAAGTGATGATGTAGTCCTGATTCCAAAAGATCCAGCGACAGACAGCTTAGCTTGTACAACACCCAAGGAGAAAGGGCAAGGAGCTTCTCTGCTTTTGCTGTTGGCTATCTGTTCCCCCATAGTTTGGAGCTCAGCTGGGTCTGAAGCTGTGCCTTTCCCAGGAGTGAGATGCCACTGATGGGCTGCTTGCCACTGGCAGGGGCGCGTGGCTCCTGGCTCTGGCAGTGTGGCAGGGTTGCATGTGCTGAGCAGATGCAAAAAGTGCTTGTCTGAGCAGAGGGAGTCAGGGAGGGAACCAAATGGATCTGAGCTGTAATGCCAAACTTTTGGCTGTTCGCGGGTTGGAATTTTGCGTAGGTTTGATGTGTAGAGATCCTTTTTTTAAGGAACAAATCTGATGCACCCTGTTTTTAAAGGTATTATGGATGTCCCCATGGGATTACTTCTGTCATTGCTGCCCTGGGTGTGAAAATGTACACTGAAAAGGTGGCATGGTATGGGCAGGAATTTTTTGATGGTTGGGAACTGTAGCGCCTCTTTGAAGAAATGAAGTTGACGATGCTTTGAAAGGTAACAGATTTGATAAATGATTGCACACTCTTTTAAATGCAATTAAAAGCCATATGAAGAGTCTCAAAGTCTCAATTTAAGGCATCCTCAATCACCAGTCACTTCTGGAAAGTAAGTAATGTTTAATTTCTTTTGAAGTGCATACAGAGCTAGAGCTATATAACTGAATCTGGAAAAGAGTCTGATAAAAATCTCTATCACTCCCTCCTTGAATTCAAAAAAAGCCAGAAAAACATCTCTAATTAAAAAATTGAAAGGTTCCTTGGCTGGCTGGCTGCTTGTGTGTTTTAAAATAATAGATTATTGCCATATTTTCTGACAGATCTCTCACTGCATGCTCTGAGTACCTCCCTTGCTTTACTCCCCAAGATTCTAAATATAGGAGAACCAAACCCTCATCTTTCTGTTTAAGAAGGTTTCTACAGCAGCTGAAGTTAATAAAAGTGAAGATGATGTAAACCTAAGCCCATAGAGCTTCCACAGCTGGATAAAAGCTTTGAGTCTGTGAATTCTGAAATGTGTTTTGACCGTGTGTTTTCAGCTTCTAGTGGTTACACTGCACAAGGCAAAACAGCCACTGAAAGCCCTGGATGTGCATGGTTAGTGTGGAGGGTTCTGCTCAGAGCAGCACCCAGAGGTGACAAGCATCCCTTGCAGGAAGGAGATCTTTTTCATGTGCTGTCTAGCCCTGTGGGATGTGATAAGGTGTTGCTGACCTGCATAGAGCTTGGGGTCAGGAGCAGGTGGGGTGGGCTCCACACTGCAGCTATGCTCATCAGACCCTCATTTAATTGGAGTAATTTCTTCAAGTCAGGCTGGGACTAGGAGTTGGTCGTTACTCCAGTGTAGAGGGGGAAAGAATCGGCTCCAGCTGATCCAGCACAACTTTCCTCGTCCGTGAAGAGCTGAGGGTTGTGCTGTTTCAGATGACTAAAGGCTCACATGGACTGACTGCAGAAGCCAGAGCTCATGTGAGCATCTAGTGATGATGCTCCAGTTTTGTTTCTAGTTATTTATGTCTGCTTGTGCTTTGGAAACTTCTTTGTGGGTCTCAGCTACTATGGAGCCTTATCAAGGAGACAGATTTCTAAAGTCTAAAAATTCAAGGGCTCTAGAGACTGAAGCCAGCCTCTAAGGGGAAATGCAGTTTTCCTCAGCTTAAAATAACTTTATAATGTCCTTTACTCTCCAAGGTCTCTTCCAAGGCTCTGCCTGGGTTCCATTTGACTTGTGCAGAGTCAGGCTCCTGTGAGAAAGGAGGGCCAGGAAATTCAGAAAAGGCAGTTGGGGAGGAGAAGGAAAGGGGGAAATGCTGATAAGGGTGACGAACAGTTTCACCTTCAGGAGTGATGAACTGTGGGAGAGTTGGCAGCATTGAGGGTCTGGCACAGCTTCAGCACGCGCACGTGGGGATGGATCAGCTGAGAGAAATGACTGCATTTATTCAATGAATTTACATGAGGTGCCTGCGTTGCCAGAAAGGGACGGGCTCCCGCCCCCTCCAAAACATCAGTGGCGCCATGCAGGAGCGAGGAGGGGAGCAGCAGTCTCAGACTCCTCGCAGCAGTCTCAGCAGAAGGACAGGGCTGGGAATTTTTCAGCAGAGCCTTTGCTGTGAAGGCTGCTGCACGATGCACCCTACGTCCAGAGAGGCGTTCAACTCTGCCCTGGGCTGTGGCTTTTATAAATTAATTATATTAATTAATAAATGGTCATACATAGCCAGCCTGCTGCTGGTTGTTCTTCTGCCTCTAGCCAAACTCTCTCCCCTTCTCCCCAAAGCCGTCCTTCTTGGGGAAATCCACCAGCAGCTTTTTGCACTTCTGATTCGAGGTATTAGGTTCTGTTCTGTAGTGGTGTTTCTCTTAAAAATGGTGTCTGTATGCTGTGTGTAGGTCAGGAAACATTGATTTGTACTTAAATGCAAGGGACAGAAGAGGAGGAATAGGTTTGTACCAAAAGGTTGGAGCTGAAATGATGCAAATGCTTTCACAGCATGTGGTGAGAGAACTGGGGCTTGAGGTGGGGAGTCCAAGGCCCCTCATGCACTGCACTGCAATGCAAGCCCTGAGGAAACAAACCTCTGGCACCCAGGAGTCAAAGAGCTTGTTAACAAAACATGCTGAAGAACTTAAATTACCGGAGAGGTGGTGGAGTCCCCACCCATGGACGTGTTCAAGATCAGGCTGGATGGGGCTCTGAGTAGCCAGGTCTAGAGGAAGGTGTCACTTGGAACGTCTTCCACTGTCTGGCTGGAACTAGATGATCTTTAAGATCCCTTACAATCCAAATCATTCTGTAATTCTCCTTACTCCTTAACCCTGCTGGGTTATTAACAACGTGACAGTTAAGGCTGCCCAGGCCTGTGACTGGGGTGTGTTTATACTAAAGGCTCTTCTCAGTAAAAGCTACTGAACCAGCAGCACCTGGGGGTCCTGCAGCTGATGCTCTGCTCCCTGAGCTTCCAGAGCCAAACAGCATTTGAAAGAAATGCCACATCCCCCAATCCTTCTGAAAACAACCTACAATAAGCAACGAATATTTAATTTTAAAATGAGAATAAATAATGATTGGATTCTTCACTTTATGCCTGTTTTAGCTGTTGCCTTTCTGCATGGCCCAGGATGCTGCAGGATGGGACCTGAGCTGAAGGTCCATGGAGTTCAGGCTCCACCTAAATGCACATGTTCTATCCCAAAGAGTCACATTTTGTGGGAGATGCTGAGGGGTGAGGTACTTTGATAAATACCAGCTTGGTGTGGGAATGTTGGCCAGCCAGTGGTACAGCAGAGAAGCTTCAGTCTTAAAACTTTAATTCCTGATAGATGCTAGAATGACAGAGCCTGTCTCTGGTGGCACATCACAGTCCCTACCTTGGAGTGACGCTCCTGCTGTAGGGGCCTCGTGGGACAGACAGAGCTGCTTGTGTAAAGTCTGTGCTGTAAAATTCCCTGGCTGCTCTGAATTAATTCATTTTTTAGCTAGAAAGTTGCCTCTGAGTAGGGGGAGAAAAAAAATGGTGCCGTCATGTTTTTAATGTGTGACTGAAAATCCATGACAGCTTTTACTGTCCTGCATTCAGCCTTACTGACAGGTATCCACCCTGGCAATACTGTCAACATCAGCTTTAACTGGTTAACCATCATAAACATATCTTTGTTTGGGCCTGAGTTTGTCTGAATTTTGTATTACCTCTTGTTAGACCAGATTTGCTAAAGGACAGAGCTCTTTGATCAAATTTCTGTTCCTTACGTAGGTACTTGCAAGCTGTGATCAGATTGTCCTATTAACCTTCTCCCTTCGTTAAGGAGAACAGATGGTGCTTCTGGAGCCTTTCTCTAAGCTGAGATTTTGGTCCTTTAATCATCCTCTTGGAGGTTCTTTGCACTGGATACAGTTTTTCAACATTTTTCTTGAATTGCAAGCATTAAAACTAACCATAATTTTGATAGTGCTAATGCCACATGCTGATTTATTTCTTATTTTGAGCATCCCACATCCAGAGTTCTCTGAGCTTCCCTTGAGCATAGGACCATTCCAGCACAGTATGCTCAGCTTCTCTAGTTGTGTGTTGACCATGAAGTTCCTGCCAAAATCAGTGGCTTCACAGGATGCTGCCCCGTTGTTCGTGCTGCTCTGTGTGTGTGGCACTACTGAAGTTGATACTGTGTTCTTTGGTGGAGCTTATTTAGCCATGTGGATCTGCTGTTCCCTTCTCAGTTATTTAGCAGTCCCACAATGTTTGCCATCTTCAGGCTTGATCAGTAATAATTTTAGACTCTCTCCCACTCATTTACACTACAGGGCCAAGGAGCAGCCTCTGCCAAGTCCTCAGCAGGAGCATGCATGTATACCTGTGACTGTTCAGTCACCACTGCATGAAATGATTTTCATCTGTTAATGCATGTCATATTATTTCCTCATTTCAATCAAGTCATTGTGTAGCATGAAGCAAAATTCTGTATGAAAAGTTCAGAGTGTCATTTTATTGACTTAAAATCATGTTGAAGTGTATTATTTTATACTCTTTTAAAAATCTGTAATAGTAGGTACTCTGTGTTCTGGAGCATTTCCAATTTATACAGATTAATTTTATCACTCTCGTTTATTGGAGATCATTCTTAGAATTTTCTATTTAATTCTTAAAATACTTGGCACATCAGCAGGTTTTTTTCCAGCTACTGTGACTTCCATGTACCCACCATATTTAAAATTGATATCAATAATAGAGTGTTTCAGGATGTTCTTTTAAAACTGTGGTGCAAGTCATCCAAACCTGCTGAATTTAGGTTCTGTTTAATTATCTGCACTTTCAGATTCTGCTTAGTTGGTAGTAGAATAAGGAGTGTGGAACTGATGACGTAAAACATGCAGACACCACTTAACTACTGCCACTCTGCAATGAAAAGCTTTAAAAATATCTTATAATTTTTTTGACCCTTACCATGTGGAACTGATTGAAACAGCAGTGGAATAATCTTCAATTGCCTTAAACCCCACCTATATGGTTCTTAATTTTACTAGCTAAATTTGCCTGTGGGCCTTCCGTTGTTAAAGATTGCTAGATTTTGGTCTGTCATCACCTTTCCCTTTCTCCTGGGTGATGTGTGTTTAATCCTGTGCTTCCAAGTGGCTGATTGTTGGACACAGCATTTTTGAGTTCATATGTTGTCATCTGGGTGGTGGTGATAATGTTTGGAACGCATTTTGATGGCAGCCATGTGGGACCTCCAGTTTATCCGTGCTGAGATCCCCTGCAGTATCTCAGGTTTTATTCTCTAGCCGTTCTTGGTGATTGTTAAAGAAAAGAGTAAAATCTCAGCTTTATCTTTTATCTGAGCTATCACTGACTCATGGAAATACTGAGAGTTGTTCCATTTCTTCTCTATTTGCCATTTACAAACACATTAAAACCAATTATTTCTCCACATTCCTCTTTTGTGACTGTTTGCCAGCATGCAGCACCATTGAGGAGTGGAGTTTCAGAAATGAACAATTCTGGCTGCTCTGGCATGTTGTAGTCTTCTGCTGCCTAGACAGAAAAAACAAATTAACCATATGAGAAACAGAGAGGAAACGAATCTGAGGTTTATTTGCGTCAACATTTTTCCGTGGGTATCCATGCTTTGCTGTTGGTTTCCAGTGGAAAACCCAGAAGAAAACCTTTCATGTACTAAACTGTACATCTCGCTCTAACAGTTGGTGGAGCATCACTGCACAAAGTTGATGTTCTCTGTGCCCCACAGGGCTCCCTGGTGGAGTACTTGTTAGCTAAGAAAGATAGATAAGTTTGAAAAAGAGAGGTGTTATCTTCCAGTGAATTGCTCAGATGTGGCTGTATGCACTGAAGCACTATTAGTCCCTTGGGATATTTGCCAGCCAGCTTCAGAAGCCCTGAAGTTTTCCTCTTCTCCTGGATCTGGAAGGACAGCAGGCCATTCTGTTGTTGTCTTTCCACCCTGAAGAACACTCCATGTGAGGTTTGAAAGCTGTCAGTGCAGAGGGCTTGTGGGCATGAAAATTCCTCCCAATGCATTATGAAAGCGCCATGCATAGTTAATAGCTAAAGCCAGATTTCACAAGGACAGAATAGTGCATTATTCCCAAAATATGTAGCCTCAGCTCACCTGTATGCACAAGTCAGTGCAGTGCATAGTGAGAAAATCAGCTAATCCACAGCATCTACTGAGTGCACAGCCTTGGGACAGGGGAGCAAATGCACAGCAACTCAGGCATGCTCAGCTTGCTTTCACTGAAAGCTGAAATTATTCCAGTTGTTTTGTGCTAGGCTTGAGCTTAGGGTTTCCTCAGCTTGGTGTAAACAGGGTTCCTTGTTTGTCTTGTGCCTTGTTTGTCTTATTCTTTGAAGAGTGAGGGAATTCTTTGATGATTTGTGTGGCATTCAATTAATGGGATTTTTATTACTAGAATCAGCTGATTTGTAGAAACAAATAAGGAAAATATTTTTAAAAGGCTTCCTTTGTGAAAACCACGTCTAAGCGTTATGAATGACCTTGATATCGACACAACAGACACATCGCACAGCTTCTAAGTTAGCCTTTCTGAAATCTCATCCATACTCTACCTTTGAAGCAGTTCTTACACGGATTAACTCCTCCACCCTCAGCCTCTATCCTCCATAATTGAAAGTTTATACAGCAGCCATGTGATTTCAATATGGGCTACTGGCAAATGTGACTTCTTTAATTCTCTCCCTATGCCGCGATGCAATGGGAATGAAGATGGGAGTTGTTACACTCGATAACTGCAAATACTGTTAATGTTGTTTCCAGACAAAACAAGTGTTCAAAATTGCATGGATTTTTTTCTCTTTTTAATTTTGACCCTCCCACCTCAATTGGGCAGAATTGAGATGTGATGAACTCAGTAATTAAACCTACCTGCTTGATGCTGCAGGAGCTTCTCTGTGAGTCTGAATGTCCCACAGTGGGCAGGTCTGTTAGTTCTGTATTATTGGAATGTTCTGTAGTATTGGATATTCTGTGTTATAGGTATGTCTGCCTTCTGCACTCTGCTGTAATGTAGCTGTTAATCAGTAAAAACACACAGAATAAAATATGGCCCTTGTCAATGCTGCTACGGAGGTGCACTTGCAAGTCGGAACCCATGAGAGTAACTGCAGGTGTTGCCAGGCACACACTGTACCTGCAAAAGGGAAGATGTCCTTTGGAAAACACAGGCTGTGGGTGGTTAGGAACTGATGCTTTAAATTGTAGTTTTATGCAGATGGCAATCATAAACAGCATTTTTTATTCTTTTGCTTTATACTGTTTTTTCTGTGCTGTAAGTCTGCTTCATCTGAATGTGCCCTAAACTTCCAAAGCGGTATTGGAGAGGGCAGCCCCAATTGTCCAATTGGCCATGGGCTGGAGATACTGAGTTTCTATTAATTAGAGCGGTGTGGCAGGATCTCTTCATTCCCTGAATAGTGGCATGCACAGTAGTATGCTCTTGGAATATTCTCTTCCACCAAAGACACATCTACAATCTTTAAGCTTAATGTAGCAAACCCAAGTCTTTAAAGATGCCTCAGAGGTCTCATTTGTTATTGCAGATGGTGCCTCTGGTGTGTGAAGATTTATGAGAGATGGCTCCTGTCTGCTTTGGAGAAAGTACTCTGTGCCCATGAGCAAGTCTCTCTGACACCCTGTTGGCAGTGGGGTGTGAATTCATCTCAGGGGAGATGTTATTTGAGTCACCTCAGAAGTGACTTACGGTAAATGATCCAGGTCGCGCTGGATCCAGGAGCTGTAGTTTTGCTATACTTACTGTTTAAGGTTTGAGATCAGATTTTTGGGGTGTTTCCTCCTGGAGCAGGATGGAGGCTGAGTGTGAGGCACCAAGACATGCTTGGGTGCTGGTCAGACACGGTTGACACTGGGATTCTTCAGCAGGAAGCAGGAGCCTTTGTTCCTGGGGTTCAGTCTCAAAGCTGTTGTGTGCCGTGCCTGATGTCACAAAGCCACCCAGCACTGAGGTTCAAAGAACTCTTGTTGCTGGAGCAGCTGTTGGCTCCAAGGATGTGTGTCCTGTCAGCAGGGCAGGTGACTTTGGGGTGATGCATGTTGGTAGTCCCACAGATAGAGTCGGTGACTCTGAGCATCACCAGTCTCTTCCTGCAGACCTGTGCAGACTGTGGCCAGAACCTTCACTCCTGTGTCCCACATCTCTGCTGTGCTTCTAAATCGTTGATACTACAGGTGATTTTGGAGATGAGTTTGTTCTGGAAAATGGCTCAGGAAGGAAATTCTCCTGAGCTACCCCACAGGGGCTATGGGCTCACCTGAGGGAGGTGATGTGGCAGTGGCTGCATCCATACCAGAGTAGCTGCAGTTGTCAAAGGAGAGGTGAATGGGATTAGTGAACACTCAGTTCCCTGAGTGTTATCAAACCATAGAAATATTGGTTCAGGAAACTCTGAAAAGTGTAAAATGATCAGTGAATATAAGAATATGGGGGCAGATAGCTAATATGTGGTGTGTACATAGATAACATTCCCTCTCTCTGCAGAAACAGGTTACTGATCTATTACAGCCCATCTTTATTCTGAGAATGGAGAAATCTAAAAAACCTGCAATTTTTTGTGACAATTTACATTTCATGCTAAATTTCATGTTCCTCATGTGCTAATCATTAAATCAAATACCAGCCAGCTATGTATGATGCCAGCTATGTATTTTTACTTAAAGCATATTAGTATCTCAGCTGCTTCTTCGTGCTTCTCTCTTATTCAGAAAGACAGCTCTTGGCATAGAAGATAAAATGTATTTGTTTTCACTGTTCATAAACATTCAGTTACATTCATTGACAGGACAATGAATCAGTGCAGCAACATGACAAGTCTGCCAAGGCCACTTCTGGAACGTGGTGCTGCAGTTCCCTGCAGACCAAGCACGAGGTTCTCATGGGTCTGTTGTTTTCTCCTCTCCACCTCAGAGAAAATTAATTGCAGAACATGAGAAAGGGAACTTTTTCACAAGCTGCACATGCTGTGAGCAGAGATGAATGGAAGAGGCTTTTGAAAATACCTGAGTCCTCGTTTTGGAAAAGGGGGAAAAATGATCTATTTTAATTCATCCCTGGTGGGATTCTGCCAGTGTGGAGTAAATCACAAGACAGATTTGTTGTCTTATAGTGTTATCTTTCTGTAGCAGCACAAACTTGCTTATTTGGTGGATAGAAAAGGTTTTACAGCTTAGTTATTAAAGAAGTGAGAACCAGCCTGGCTGCACTATGAAAGAGATGTGCTAATGTGATTTCAGTGTGAAATGGTCCCAGACGCTGTGCTCCTTGAAAAGCTTTTAATGTTTTGAAACAGTTTCCAGTTTTAGNTTCTCCTTTTTTTCCTTTTTTTTTCGCTTTTAATTTGAACCAGAATGTAGGAGAAATTAAACTGTTTTGCTTTTGTTGACAAAGACACAAATTTCTCTTCTGTTTTGTAATAGACTTTTTCTTGTTGTTTGGAGTACATTAATTTATTTTTGTCTCCAGGCTAAGAATATTTTCCTGTCCTCATCACTGTAGTTGAACATAGGTCTTGGAATAGTCTGTGTCTGTGTTTTTCAGCTTTTTCCCTGTGGGCAGGCTTTAGCATCAATAGGGCTTTTTTCCACCAAGCTACTTTGATCCACAACACAGGTAATGATATCCAGGGCTCACCTCCCTTCTAAACTCTTGAGCATCTCTTTTCACAGAAAAGAATCTAAAGAATTACTTGTAGCAGGGAAATAAATTCAGCGTGGAGTTTCATATCTGATTTCTTTTCAGCTATGCAAACTGTTATCTTGGTTAAAGTGAATATACTTTGTCCTTAAAAACAATTACTTCAATTATTTTTTGCTATGCTGCACTCTGCTGATGGCATGTATGGCCAGTGGGACTTACTTAAAATATGTATGCTCTTAATATCAGCTCAGAAAGAAAGCCATCTCAGCTGGAAAAAAATTAATGTAATGTAAAAAATTAGATTATTTTTTCCATCTGACCTTGCCTCTACTTAGTTTTCTTAGCTTTTGATGTTGAATTTATAGATTAATAATTGTAACTGCACAGTTACAATTGAGCACAGTCAGGGCAGAGAACGATTACAGCTGCAAACAAATCCCTCTTCAACTTTGCCTTTCCCTCATTCGGAGTGCAGTGTCTACAGCACTGCTGTAACTGTGCATACAATTACTACTTTCCTAATAACCCTGGGAAAACTACTTTTCCAGAGCCATTTGCAGCCAAAGGGGGGTTTTCTGCAGCTGAGGGTCTGCAGGGCACATTTACCTTGCATCGTCACGATGCCACACCTCTGTTTATTCCATCACAGCTGCCTCTCGTGGCAGCAGCCCAGCAGCAGCAGCAGATCAGAGGCCTGGTTAGGGCCACAAAGGGTTTTTCAGGCTGGTTTTGCAGTCTGTGCTGAGTTTTACTCAGTCCTTGCTTAACCTGCTATGTGTCCCTAGTTCAGTGCTTAGAAGCTCGCTTGTCTCGCTCTGATACATCCCCAGGCTGGCTTTAGGTGCTGTGTGAGGGCACATCTTGCTGTGGCTGTGACAGTCCAGTTGTGTGAGTCAGTCACTGTTGCAGGTGCTGGCTGAGCTTTGCTTTGGATAATTCATAGATAACGTTTAGACACTGGAGTCAGAGATGCTGCAGTTACTGCAGCTGTGCAAGGGCTGTAAAGGTTGGGTCCATCAGCCCCACAGCAGCTGATGGCATGTGACTGTGGGTGTGACTTCCTGAAGGTGCTGTGGCAGGTACACCTTGCAGTGTGTCTTCAGAGTACACGCTGTTCTTGGAAACTAGACCTGAAACTGGCTTTGCCTTCAGGGGTTTGTAGTGGAACAGCCTGTTATAGCGTAACTACCTGAATTTTGGACTTGGAAAGCCTCTTAATCATCTCATAAATCTAATCAGTGCTGTAATTTTTGGAAAACTCAGGATTCAGCTTGGAGCTGAAGCCAAGTGTTCTTGGAGAAGATCTAAATCTGTTGGAGAAGGTGGATCCTTGAGCTAGAAGTGTGATATGGAACAGGCACCTGTCCTCACTGTTGCTGATGGAATTGAAGAGCTGCTGTCCATGCTAAGCAGATTTTATTCTGCATCTGTAGGTCTGAGGCTGCTTTTAACCCAGAGCACTGCTCACCAGATCAAAAGCGTGATTAGAAAATTACATGTTTAATTATTGTCTCATTAGGTGTATGGACCTGCTGTACAGAGGCTCCCTGTCCCGCCCCCGAAGTTGTTTCCAATACTTAAACCTTTAAATATAGGGGTTCTCTGTCTACTCTAAGGCATTTTTTAAAATTAAAGACCAACTGATTTGCCTGTAATTTGTACCCCAACTCTCTGTTTGATGCTAGTGGAATTTGAGAGCTGACTTAGTGCTCTGTCCAGGCAGGAATGAACCCCTCTCTGGGAAAGGGGAGTTCTCCTGAGTCTTTCATGCCTGCCTCACTTCATCTCTGTCTGGATTTCCATGACTGTGAAATGACTGATAAACTGTGGAACTGTGAAGGTGCAAATAACTGCAGTGCTCTGAGAACCTTTACTGTGAAGTGGTAGTGAAAAGCAGTTTTATGGCTCTTGCTCCTTTGTGCACACCAGCCACAATCGCCGCGACACCACAGGTAGCTGCAGTGCTTCTATGATTAGCTGATGACGTGGGGAGCACTGGTGAAATAAACTGGGAATACACCAGCTACTTACCCAAACATGTATTGCCTTTTAAAAGACATTGTGGAAGGGGCCTTTTGAGTCACAACTAGCACTATTTCACATGTTCTGTATGTGAAAGGAATTCAGTTTTCTAATCTAGTGCGACAGCCAGCTGACTGCCTCACTAAGAGAGCAGAAGGGCATTAAAGAGCTGAATTTAAAGCAACCTTTAAAATTATTTTTGTCTAATAAATCATCCAGGAGCTGGATTTTGCCATATGCCCATGTCCCTGTTCCCACCAGCAGCCTTTTGATCTCACATGTGGTTTTGCACCATGTCATATCCTGTCACAAAGTTCTCCCTTCTCCCTACCCAGTCCTATCACTGACTTCAATGCTGCTTCATGCAAGCGTGGATGACTCAACATGGAGGAAGTCTTGGAGATGGGAACAAAGCCTCAGCAGAAGGATCCTCCCTCTCTTCTCCCTACTACCAGCCAAGCCATCAGAGGAGATAAAACCATTTTTCTTTGCCCCTCTGTTTGCTCTGAGTTTGCCTGCAGTATTTCATATGCTGAGCACTGCCTGCATCTCACCTTTTGCTGTTGGCTGTGTGGGGCTTTGGGGCAGTAGAAATAACGAAGCTGTTTGCTGGAGGGAGGCTGGTGGTTCAGGAGGCTACAAAGGTAATGTCAGCCCTGAGCATCCCAGCACTGTGCTTCTTGGGGGAGCTTCCCCAAGGCCCTGCACTGTTGACCAAATTGGGCTCTAGGCAGGGCAGCAGGAGCTGTGCCAGCCCCGTGACTGGGTCTGAGGGCAGAAGTGAATGTGAGATTTTGGTGGGAAATCCCAAAAGTGCTCACAGGGCAGTTAGCATGGCAACCTGCATCCCCAAAAACACTTGATATTCATTTTGGTCTGCTTCTGTTGTATCAGGATATCTCCTGAGATGAAACATGGGGATTGAATTCCATCTCTGTCAGGAGCTGCTCAGTTCTGAGGTACCTGTTTCTATAGCTTCCACAAGCCCCAGCAAAGTCAGGAGTGTGGGATGTAGGAGAGGTCCTTGTGTTGACAAGTTGGTGAAACACTTGAGTAAACACTCCTTCCTTTGTATGGTCGAGGAGAATCTCTAGTTTAAATGATGGTGGCTGCAGAAAAGATGCTAATGAACCAAACCTAGCAGCCTCATTTACCCACATGAAATCACTATCAGTGGATAACTCATTCTCCTGGAAAACACAATAATAGTAATGTAGTATACAGAACACAATGCTGCCCTCTAATAAGTCTGACAGGCAGATTGCAGTGTATATTTAGACTGTATTAGCCAGCCAGAGATTTCAAATGCTTTTATGTGCAGACCCTTGTTGCTCAACTCCTGCTCTTTGCTGCTGAGCTACACTAATTGAAGAAAAATGTACTACAGCTGAGAAGTCTGGAAAAGCTAAAAGCAGGCCTTCTAAACAAAATATGCCTCCTAAATGAACAGCTTTCAGTACTTTTTGCAGAGATGAAAGTTTCTTTGTTTTTCTTTGGGAATGGACAGGGCGATTATGCTATGTTTTTTTCAGGACCTTGGGTTCATAAACATGGACCTTTACTGCAGACTGTAAGCACTCAAAAAACCCTGCATTACCTGGCTCTTTTGCTCTTACAACATGAAGTGACAGTTCTGTTGAGACATAAAGGGTACTAAGCCATTTAGTGCGTGATATATGGCCTGTAGCCTCCGAGCAGCAGCACTTCTGGTGTGTGTTTAAGGGTTTAAAGCTCATTGTGGCTGAAGTGTGCAGTGCCTGAGGGCTGCCTGCGTAGGCTTCTCTAGAGCCTGCAACCTGTGGAGGACTCTCTTGCTTCTCCTTTGTTGTGCGTGCGAAACGCTGCCCCTCTGTGTAGGCTGGTGCAAGCTGCCAGGCACAGGACATCTGTGTCCTTGATGGCTGCAGTGGGAATATCTCCCTTCTCAGGTGCTGGAGTGCTGCTCGGGATCTGCTTTGCTCCAGGCCATGTCAGGGCTTCTGTGAGGAGGGTGTTACCAGTAAAATGGTTGCCAGCTGTATTTAAAGGGTGCCAGTTGGTTTGAAGGCCTTACAGCTGTGGGAGAAAAGTTCCACAGGATGTCTTCTCCCCACTTGTACAGTTCCATAGGGACCAGATATAGGTGGGTTTGGGGTCTGTGCACTGACCTGGTCAGCAGAAGCACCATCTGGATCAGTCTGTTGGTGAAAGATGGTCTCACTGGTGCACCCACATACCTAGAGGAGTCCTTTCCATGTCCTGTGCTATTGCATGGAAAATCCCAATTTCATCTATTTTTATGAAGATTGCTTGTTTCTTTTTTGGATATTTTCTTCTGAAGAGCAGATTAGCTTTCTAAAGCAGTGAACTTGTGCTTTCTGTCTCTCCAGACTGCAAACACTGCATGTAGCTGGGACTAGCCTGATGGGTGTTCATATGGGTTAAACCATCATAGAGAGACATGGGCAGGTTCAGGGTCCCTCTTGGTCTGTCTGAATTTGACTTGAGTTGCCTGTTTTAATCTTCTTGATGGTGAAAATTGGCCCAGAGCAGGAAAACTTTATCTGTGCATGTAATGTAGAGGCAGTATCTGGTTACTGCTTTGAGCAGTGCTTGAAGTTGAAAGGTAGAAGCTGCGGCGTTCAGCCTGTTCCCTCTGCAGCCGGAGTTTGGAGGGTGGATTTGGCGTTCGAAGAAATACTGGCACACTGTGCTGTTGAACGCTGGCCCACTTCAGCTGCTGATGGAAAGATAAAATACATTTTGCTCTTGGCTGGCTTCCTTGCTTGCTGATGCTAGTAACATCACGAGCTAAGCATTTCAGGGGTCATCTTGAGAGGAGCAGAGACCTGAATCCCCCTGATCGCACCTTCCTGATGTTGTAGCCATTTCAGGGAAACTTTGTCAGGTCAGAGATCAGTGTTTGCACGTCAGCAGAGTGGGTGCCACATGACTCCAAGGGCTGGTGCGCAGTGGGAGTCATGATCCAAAGCAGGATGGTGGTGGTTCTCCTGACTGGCAAGTTTCTTCATGCCCACCTATTAATTTTTGCACTTGTACTAAGGTCAGACTGAAACCTTGCAGGACTGCAGCTTTCACAACCACCTTTACAGGATACCAGGCTGAGGAATACCTGGTCATGTATGTACATCTTTATTGTCCTCTAGGAAGTTTTGTAGTCTCTTCAACATTTTGTAGCACCCCAGGGAGCTTTTCTATCTCTGCCAATTAATTTGCTGTGGTTATTTCAATTTTGTTCACAACCTGTTCAACAAGAACTCCTTAAAGCTAGACTCTTCACATCAAGAGAGGAAAAACACGAAGCTGGTCTGGATCACAAGTAACAGTAGGAGACATAATGCTTAGCCATAAAAATTGCATACATGCTTATAAGCTGATGCATTGAAAACTCAAGTGCTTCCTCAGCTGCCTGCCACTATGAATGTTAAAGATGATAGAAATAAACTTTAATTTGTTCATTAGTGTGAAAATCAAACAACTGCAAAGCCAGCTTTTCTTATACCTCGCTCAGAGGGGTTTTGCGACAATGACTTAATGCCAGTTATTTCTTGATCTGTCATTGTCCCACATAGTCATCGCTTTTCTTTCTTCTAGTCCCATAGTGGGAACTTACGCTTTTAGCACCAGATTATGGACACTTCTGTTTTGCCTGGACACCCAAGAAAGGTGGAAGAGAAGGGGAAACACGTGGTGCCACCAGTCATGAGTTCTAAAAACATTTCATTGTGAAATGAACATGCAAAGTACCATTTAAATGTTCTGCTAGATATGCCCACTGTCTCCCTTTTCTCTACGGAAGAGGAATATTAAATAAAGAATTGCTTAGGATTTCCATGTGTATGCTGCTTCAGTGCAGGACTTGGCAGGTAGTGGAGGGCTGCTGTGCAGTGCTCTGGCTTAGCTCGGGGAGGCTGTGCCATCTCGCCTGCTCACACTGTCAGGCAAGCTTTGACTCATGGATGTTAATTAACCCCAAATCGTTTTTCAGCCCTTACTGTGGAATTTTTCTTTCTCAGCACTTAGCCTTCTGCGTGAAATTGGTTTATTTATCCCACATTCCCCCAGAGTGGAGAATTTTAATTCTGTAAGCACCAAATGTCTCTTTTTCTTCCCCTACACAAGGCCTTTTATTAGCCGGCTGCTGCAGATCAGTAATTAGCTACAGAAGTGATGTTTGCAATTGTATGTTCTACCTTGGGAAGTTGCAGTAGGTGCAGGGTGGTAGCAGCTCAGCCAGTCCATACACAGACACCCTGGTGCCAGCTCTGCTTCTGCTTGTGCTCCGTCTCCTGGCAGCTTTCTCTAAGGGTGCTGCATAATTGCTCTGCTGGAGGTATTTTCATTAATAATGGAATTTAACTTTTTAATGCACTATTAACTAGATTTCCCTCCCTTAGGCTGATATTAGCTGTGGTGGTTTATGGGGCTTTTCATGTGCACACAAATGGAATTGTGTGCAAAATTTGGACCTGTCACTCAGGATGATGAGTCCCAGGGCTGTCAGTGAAATTTGCCAAGTGACCTGAGGTGAGGCATTTGGATCCTGTGAATGTGAGTTTTCAGGAAGACTTCCACAGTTTTGAACTTTAAAGTGCTGGAGGCTGCTCTGGGGAAGGGAGGATGTCCTGTGCCTCAGTTTTCTCTAGTAATTTTAGTCTAGCTGATAAAATAACTTTGATTGCCTGGAGCCTTGATGCTTCAAGCAATTTAAAATGGTGTTGCCTCAGTTGAGGATTTACTGCCATACAAACATCAGCAAGCTCATCGGCCCTCGAGAAAAGATGGCTTGGTAAAGCTTCTTCTTGCAGACATGAGGAATGGTGAATCTAGGGGGACTTGATGTCCCTTCCCGGGAGAGTGGCCACAGGGGCTGTCCATATCCCATCTCAGCTGCTTGGCACAGTCCCATGAGGGACTTGGTGTTTTCTTGAAGAGCTAAAAGCCAAGTCAGATATGCTTATCAGGAAAGGGATTTTGACTGGTTTCAGGTTCCTTATATTTATTAAAATCTGTTTTCTTCTCCTGGTTATAAATTAAGGCAGTGCTTTCAAGACTCTCTAATTGGGGCTGTAACAAGGCTCATCATATCTGGCAGTGATGAATAAAGGGTTTGACTGGAGCATATGTTAATGCACAGAGAACAGTGACGCTTAAAATAAATGTCCCCCAAAGTGCCGTATTTGGCAGTGGCTGCAGAAAATCTGTAGTAAACGAGGCAATGCTGCTGTTGTGCTTATGAGGGACAACAGCAGTTTCTGGCTGGTTCAAGGTTTTCGTTCTGTTGAGCTCCTGTGTGGGCAGCGACCTGCAATGAGTGTCTTGCAAACCAGGTTTTCAGAAGTAGCCACTGGTCTGAGGTGTGTAAGAGGTTTGTTGTCATTCTCCCTGCAAAAGGCTGTGAGAATGCAAGGCACCTCCAGCACCAGATGCAGGGACTTTGGGGTTCTGGGGGCTCAGCAGGTTTGAAATATGGGCTGGAATTTGATTATTTAAGGTTTCCAGGCTGCATGTGGTCAAGGTGCTGAGTGTCTATTTCTGGAATACAGATCTCTGCCTCTGTTACAGGATGCCACCTACCAAAAGGTGGCTCTGCATATTTATTTGCATTTGTGCTGTAAAGCCTAAATCACTTGGATGTAAGAGCAAAGTGCCCTTTTGCACGAAGACACAGCTTTTGCACTGGCCTGGTGTTTGTATTACAAGCAGAGCTATTTAAGCATAATATATAATATTGCACTTTCTCTTGCAAAATTTATCTTTTTCTTCTTTTGCTCTTATGTTTTACTGCATTAGCATGTAACTGAAGCAAAAAAAAAAAAGCCTCTTATTTATCACTTGCAAGGATTTTAGTGGTGGCAGTAGGATGGCCCTGGAAAGGCATGTATTAAAAAGCTTGGGGGGGTTGTAAGCTTTTTGATTAGTAAGAGATTTATTTCTCATCTGTGGGCACAAAAGTTCTGCCACGCATCAATTCATTAAGCAGATTAAATAAAGCCAACCAAGCTGGCTGTGAGCTGAGAGCATAGTGCTGTTTTCACATGAAATGAGGGGGGATACGCAGACAATTCATTTATCATACATTAGGCAGTAAAGTTCAGCTCAAGTCTTGAGCCTCCCACCACTGCTTTCATTTTAGGGGCCAAAAAACCAAATCTGAAAGCACAGGTAAAGTCTGTAACCCACCTTTCCAGAAAGGGGTTAATGCAGAGGACAGGGCAGCACAAGGTAGAGAATGGGGCTGATTGAAGTGTGCAGGAGGGGTCACCTTCTGCTCCAAGAGGCTGCAGCCACCTTGGCTTGCAGGCTCAGGAAGCTGAGCAAGGTGAGGGGGAAGAGAGGGAAGCACTTGGCCGTGGGTGGGGGTCCGTGTCTGCGGTCAGTTTTGCTGTTGCATAATGGTGACCGAGGCGTGTGCTGGGCTGGCCGTGGGCAGCAGCTCTGCCGTGGCACTGGAGCAGCTCCAGCACACGCATGGGAAGTGGCATATGGGACAGCGTGTTGCTGGATGCTCTCACACAGGGTGCTGCGGCCGGGGTCTCATCCTCCCAGGGAAATAAACATTGCAGAGTGCCTGCTGTGGCTTAAACCGAGCCTGCACAGAGCCTGGGATCGTAGGCGAGCTTATAACCAGGCCGTGCGGAGCTAGCCGTGTTTTTCAAGCAAGCATATCCAAGCCCTGTGGCAGGAGCAAAAAGCACTGGTTTTTCTCTCTGACAAAGTAGAGCTGCTGCAGGTACCACAGAGAAAGATCAGTGTTAGACAGCTTGCAGCAACACCTTGCCACAGCTAGGAGTGGACAAGGGAAAGCTGGGTGGAGGAAAAATCTGCAGGCCTGTGCCAGGGAGATCTTTTGCTTAAAGGAATCAGAAGAATTTTTACCTGGAATGACTATGGGTATAAACTTAGACTTATGGAAACAATTTGTATCATTGCCCTAAAGAACTGTTATGCTGTGGTTGAGAGTAATGAGAATACAGGATACTGTGAATAATAGAAAAAAAACCACTGAACAAACAACGACAAAAACCCGCCAAAAGCCCCCTCCAAGCAAAATAAAACTCCCTGGCTGCTAGAGGGTTTCTGAACCTCAGCTGGGTGTCTTTGTACTGTGTCTCTTGTTGTTCCATGTTCTGGGAGGGCTTATTAAATCAGCACAGTGTTGTAGAAGGTCTGGCTGACAGGTCAGATTTTCCTGGACCTGGTAAGTCAGGCCAAAAGTCATGACAGATGTGACAAACAACTGCCAGATGTGACCTAGCCTCCCAAAAGGAGCTGGGGGTACTGGTGCCACTGATCTGCGCCTGGGGAGCCTGCCTAGGGCAGAGTTTGGGTTTCTCTGGCAGAGCTGTGCAAACACCAAGGAGACAGAGGTACTGTTACTGAAGATGATCTAGAAAAAGAGAGTTTTCCTCTTTTCTGAAAATAGATCTTGCCTAAATAAACTCCTAGTTCTTTAAAGAACACCTGACAACCAGCCTGGCTTTTCAGCACACTGGGATTCAATGCTGAGTGGAGGCTTGGTTCACTTTCAGTGGTTGCTTTCTCATTAGAACTGTGCTAGGGAAATGCACTGTCAGTTCAGCAGGGAGAGATATTAGACTAATCCTTTGGGGATTTTCTTGTTCGTACTCCAAGATATTGCTTCATTAATGAAAGAGAGGAAAATAGGGGATTTCAGACTTTTTTTTCTTTACAAAAAGAAGCTGGTAAAATGAGCTTGTAACAACTTCTGACTTTGAATGAAGAACTGATATGAATTAACCGAAATATTTGTTCAACAGTCTTGCTTTTTGATCACTGTGGGAAAGGTAACAAGCATCGATATATATCAAGACCAGAAACCCGAGCTGGAAAATCACCTTAAGACAAGCCCAATTTGCTCCCCAAGTTGTGACTTCCAACCCACCATGGCTACTTACACAGCAGAAACATGAATTAGTGTTTGATCCTCGCCACCCAGTTGCCGCTCATCTGTAGGTATAACATCTGCTCCCAGTCACTGGAATCCAAAAATCTTTGCTTTTCCTCATACTGTTTCTGTCACATAGCTCTAAGCAGGCTTCACTGGAGATTAACCTGTTTAAAAGCTTTTCTTCTAAATTATCTTCAACTGTACTAATTGACAAGTTCTTTAGTTCTTGCTAGTGTTTCACTGAGCCTGAGCTGCCTAAGAGGGAAATAAATGTCACTGCCTTCTCTAGGACAGTGGGACTTTGTGAGCTTGCAGTTGAACTGAGACATCCCTTGGGATTGCCTTACAGGCAGAAAAAGTCCTGCAGACTGCATATTAAACTTCCTATTTTTAACTTTATGTCAGGTTTAGAGAGCATAGCAAGACAACCCAATTTTCCCCTGAGGATTCAAGTAGAAATATCACTGTCACTTCAGTTCACTACTGGGGGATAATTAATTACTGCTGAGGACAACAAATCATTTAAAGAATTTTTTTTTTCTTGAGAAGGGCAGGAAAAAACACAGGGTAAAAGTCTCTGGCTGACCCCACATGAGGCCAAGCCAAGGCACTGTGATACACCAAATATAATAATTGTTTGCTGCCCTGAGCCTTGGTGATTCAGAGTGGGTTTGGTGGTGTTTGGGTTCCTTGGTCCTGTCCTTGATGGATGAAACCATAACTCATTTGACATGGACAGTTTGTTCAGTAGTGGTTCCTGATTTCAGGTGACTGTGGAGAAAGCTCTGCCTGTGGCAAGGGCCAGAAGGGCTCAAACCTATATAACAAAACTATATAAATGACTTGTTCATTCCATGCTGCTTGGGCAGTTGAGGATGAAAGGGCCTTGAGCTTCCTGGCTTGCTTCTCCATCAGGCCAGCACCACAAGCCCTTCCAGGAGGAGGTGTGACAGCAGCTGAAAATCCTTTGCTGTGGGAGTGATGGCTCAGGACTGAAAGATCTCAGAGTGCTTAAACTTCTCTGATACCAGCTGCTGCTCTCCTACCTATCATCCCATCTCATACTGATTGCTGGATGCTCTCTGTGTTGCAGAGCCAGCCTCCTAATGACATGGTAAAAGAGGAGCTTGATATGAGCTGCTTGATACGAGCTGCTTTTTTGCCAAGTTCAGCTGTGTTCTCTCTGTGGTCTTGGCAGACCTCATTGCTATGATAAACATATCCACAACTTTATGAAAAAACAAGGGTGATTCTTTTTCCAGGACTCTCAGCCATGTTACAGATTTACTGAAGAAAACACCAGTGTTCAGAGACCTTGTCCCCTTCCCCACACCATCCCTGAATGTATCTTGACAAAAGTGTCTTTCTGCTGGTCCTACTGACACAAGTTTGCAGGCTTGTGGTGGCCCACTCATTATAGTCCGATGGTAGTTTTGAGCCCTTACAATCCTCCTAAATGTCACATGTGACACTTCTAGATCATGTTGGCAGAGCAGGGGCACACTGAACCAGAGGGGACAGGTGTTCTTAGCTTCAGTTTTCTCTGTGACCTCAGGACTGCCTCCTTAGGTCCTGATGCTGTTGGGCACCTGCAAAGTTTTCCCCCTTGTTGTTCTTCCAGATATCTACCAGGATTTTTGAATATACTTGCCATTGCTTCTGTACTGACTGCTAGGGAAGTTTGGAAAAATTGTCTGGAGGAGGAGAAGCAAGAGTCCATTTCTAACACAGCCAAAGAGACTTTTGTGTTGCAAGAGATAAAAGGAGAAACAGATGGAAAGCTTTCCTGAACTCTGATAACTCTAGCTCTCTGGCAGGATGATAGAAGGCATCTATTTTCCTGTTTAATTGTTGCATTTTACGAGCCCATGTAAACCATAAAAGTATTTGGGGTTTCTCAAGCTCTGTTTCACAAGACCCTGTAACCACCCGAGGTTGTGCAGTTGCAGGAGTTGGGGGACTGTTCATGAGACAATCCTTTTCTGCCAGTGCAGGTAGCCATCACCAGCACTGCTGGTGAGCCTGAGGATGAGGAAGGGGGGAAGATAGACAGGCATGTTTAGTGTGCCCAGGGAGGCCTGTCAGGGTCAGATACTGCCCTTGAGTCATCATGGTGCATGTCCTAGGCAATCTCACTTGTTCTAATGGAGGATTTACTCAAGGCTGATGCAAACCCAGACTTTTTTCCTCATTGCGTATCTGTCTTCTCTGACCTACTTGTTCTTGCAGCATCAAGGGCTACAGTGTGTACACGGGACAATGGGGAAAAGCAAAGGGTCAGTGAAGCCAATGGTATAAAGATTTGTTTTGTAAAATAATACTGTAATTATATAATGTTTAGATCACTGGCCCAGTTGAGGATGGGTCTGATCCAGCAGTGCACGTACAGCATTCCAGTGCATGGCCGAACCATCCATATTGTGAGCTCATCCCAGGGCTCCGTCTGACGGAAAATATCATGTCCCTCCGGTGGGAGAAACCAGGTACTGGTGGTACTTACCCGTGGTTGCTTCTCTTTTCCTGCTTAGGCCACAGTGTAGGTGTTAACGTAAACCCACAAATCACTCAGTGTGTGATATCGTGACTTCCATAGATATGTAGAGGGCGATTATATGGATGGATTTCCAATAAACAGACACTTCAGAGCTAAGTGGAACATATTCTGGTAATGTGTCAGATCAAGAATGCTGTATAAATAAATCATAGCTGTGATACGTGGTGTGAGAGTATCTTATGAATAAGTTAGACTGCCTGGGGTCAAGCTTGGTTTCTTTAGGTCATTGTAAATGTGATGGAAAAGTCAGTTTTCGACCTATACTGTAGCTTGCCTGGGGAAGTGGGATAGATTGGATAGTGGGAAGGAACACAGGCTAGGGGTAAAAAAACCAGATAATGTTGCCTGGATACTTTTCCAGAAAAATCTCTTTCTAGAGTGAATAGGTGGTACTCTAGTTTCTCAGCACAAATCCCAAATAAACTTCTTTCTTGCATTGCACTGTCCCCAGTTAACCTGGTTTTGTCCCAGTCTGGCTTCTCTGAAGGAGAGTCGTGATGGAGTAACCAGGTGGTTTTAAATGTTCTCTGCATGTGCCGCCTGTTGTGTAGCAAGCTCATCTGCAATGAATATTTGGGATTTTGAGATACAGGAGTTTGGAATTGTTTCCTGAGGAAGCACAGAGAATAATCCTAGCATGAAAGCATGTCTCCACCTGGAAGATCCCTTATTTTGCAGGCACTTAAGTAGAAAATGTGACCGCCTGTGTGCCCAGACGTCTGTCACGTACCATCCAGCTGGTGTCCTCTCCTGCCTGGGGCGTTCTTGCTAGACTGAAGTGGTGCTTTAGCATTTGACCTGAGTTAGAGGTGAAGTGCTTCATGGGCAGGGACAGTGTCATGGCTGGGTCTTTGCTTCATTCATGCAGAAAAAGGCTGTTGCAGGTGCTCTTGCTGCAGATGACTTCCTCAGCCATGGCTGCTTTGCTGCTGGCTGCCTGAATTTTGTTCTGAGTCTGCAAATACTGCCAACAGATGCAGCAGCTATTTTTTTCCCCTGCACATGACTGAGGACAGCAGAGCTTTTACATAAGTAAAGTTTACTCCTGCATGCATGCATGCAAGTACCAGTGCTGGCTCATACTTGCAACTGGCTCTAGCCCTCCATTAAAAAAATTCCTGAGTTCCTCGTTTGTTCTTTTTCCTGTCAAACCTGTGCTGAGCTGACTGGGCATTTAGCAAGAGTAAATCTATAAGAAACACTAATAGAGAGCAGCTGTTACTATCTCGAGAGAAACATCAACGTGAATCTTCCCTCAAGGTATTTGTGTTTCAAAACCGAGAGAAAATGTTTAGACAGCGACTGGGCCATAGGGGGCAAACTGAAACACATTTGTAAAGAGGGTTTTGATTAAAATCCCCCTTCTTCACAACCTGCCATTATGCCAGCCAAGGAGGGGCAAAAACCTACCTGGCCAGGTGCCCTGTCTTCCTCCCCTTGCTGAAAACCTCATTGTACACCATGTTCATGAACTTCAAGTGCCCTCTTAAAATCCGTATTCCTGCTGGGAACCTGCTTTGAAGGCATCTCGTGCCTCTCAAACCTTGCTAATTTCTAGGTTATGTGTATTCTTGGCCATATTTATCTGCACTAGGCTCCAATGCTGTCCTATAAATACCTCGGGGAAGATCATATTCCTTCTTGCATTCTTCTTTGCTGGGTTTAAGTGGGCCAAGCTGCTTTAGTCTCTGTTGTGCGCAGCTCTGCTTGTGGCTGATCCTGCTGACCCTGCTCTGCTCCTGCTCCAGATGGGCTCCATCTCACCCGAACGCTGCAGCGCGAGAAAGCCGCTTCTTTAAATATGAAAGTCTTTCAGGTTGACAGGCTTAAAGATCAACATTTTGTCTGGCATAAGGCTGGAGTCTGCAAATTCAGCATTTGGACGTAAATAGTTTTTCATTTTTCACACATTTTTAAAAATTGCAGTATACACAGTAAACAGATGATGCTCAGCAGGGCACTGCATAAGCGGCTTTCTGTTGTGTATTGCTCTCAGTGATGGATGAAATTAGGCTTCAAGAGTAACTGGCAACCCTTCCCCAGATCTGTGGCAAGGGACGTTTTTTGGTCATTTCATTTTCAACTCTTGTGCCATCACTTCTTAAAGTGCTTGTTTAGCTCTGCCAACCTTCCCAGAGGCTGAGAAATGTAGAAACGCTTGGATCCAAATACCTTAAAGGGTTTATGAAGTTCAGATCCAGCTATGAGCCTGGCAAGTGCCAGCTAATGGAAGCTGTCACAGTAGCTGAGATTTATGGTTGCTTTTGTCCATTATCTCTCTGACCATGTCCAAGCGCCAGTGCCTCACCAGACCTCTCAGAAAGCAGCCACAGATCAATGCTTCTGTAGAAAAAGTGTCTTCTCAACCTCCAATATTTGGCTTATTCCCTAAAGCAGGAGTGTTATTCTTCATAAAATGTGTCAGCCGGTACCTTTGAATGTTTTTTCTTATAAATAGATGATCCTGTGTGGATTTGTGCCAGTCTCTTCCAACATAAGGCACTATTACACTAAGTTTCAAAGGTTGTTATAGCTGAATTGTGCAAGGAGAAAATAGGGTGAATTGTGGAAATGCTGTGATCCAGTTACAAGTCAGACTTCTTTAAATTTATGAATTTTTATTGAAAAACATAGTTGCACATAGTATTGCGCAACACATTCAATGAAGGCTGAGATTTTTGGAATGCGAGCTTTTCTTTGGTCGTTTAATAGGCAGCCAGAATTACATAAATTTATTAAGGCTCATGTTAATGTCCTTAGTTCCACTTTGTTACTGAACCTTAAATTAAGCTTAAATAATTGGTAGAATAAGAGATTACCAGGAACATGGGAGCTAAATGATTTCTGATACTTGTCTGGAATGAGTGGACGTGAATGAAGCAGCAGAGCAGCAGTTTTGAGGTGACTGCTTTCCCAAGCTGGTGTAAGCATGCTGTTAATTAACATTTTTGCAGTGCTTTGAAAATGTAAATTGCTCCAGGAATGTTAAGTATCATTATTATGGCAGTCTTGAAAAGTAATAGCTTTATCTATGAAACTTGAGTCCATTCTTTAGAATTACAAGTGGGACCATGATGTGGCTGCTAGAGTAGCAAACTGCAATTCAGGACACTTGGTTCAGCTCTTGGGGCTTTTTAGTGGGGTCTGTCTGAGGTCAGCTTGTGGCTTTTTACTGCTCAGTATCAGTGACCTGGAGGCAAGGGTAAGGAAGATGAGGACAGGTCTTTCATGGAGAGCCGTCGAGTTGCTTGGTGAGTTAGCGCAAGGAAATGATAGGAAGAGTGTTACTTGTAAAAGCAGGCTTTTGGACACAGAGAACTGAGAGGGCGGCCTATTTATGGGAAGCAGAAAGTGTGAGAAGGCACGGGGCCACTCGCTCGCTAGTCAGGTGAAGCAGAGCCCTCAGGACTTGACCTGAGCACTGTGTTCCCATCCCTTGTGCCTCTGGTAGGGGAGTGATGGGGCAGCTGCTGCCCCAGCAGCCGAGTCCAGCCCAGGGAACTCTGCTGGGAGCTGAGCACAGCAAATGCTGTCTGTGGGAGGGCAGGCACAGAAATCTGGAGAGATAGGAAGGCGAATAAGTTTTCTCTGAAATTAGCACTGGTGAGATTGCTTGTAAAATACCTGCAGCAGTTTCTGATACCTGTAATTAGAAAAAAAGATATTGGGGGGAAAAACATATCAGAGTTAAGTCAGAGAATAGCATGAGAATGATCATAAGGCATGACTTATAATGAGAGGCTTCAGGAGTTTGATTAATTGAAGAGTGATTTGATCTGTCTGGTATCTAGATGGAGAAGAGTTTTTAATGTTCTGCAACATCCAGTGGTTGGAAATGAAAGGTGGGCACATTCTGACCAGAAATAAAACGAGGTTTAACTGTGACGTTAATTAGCCGTGGGAACTGTATCTGATGCTGAGGATTGTGGTGACCTCTTCATCTCTAGAGATCTTAAACTGAAGATTGAATGCTTTTCCACTCCAGCTTTCATCAAAATTGATTCAGGACTGTGTCTTGGTCTGTGTAAGTACAAGACCCAAACAGATAACAAAAGTGGCCTTATTCATTCACTGTGCTGCTTTAGGCAGGTTTAATGGGGGATGTTGTAATTTTAAGTGCTATCAATGAAGTCAAAGCTCTAGGGTTGTTCAAAGGTGAAATTATGACTGAAATTGCCAGGGTCAAGGTTTCTCCAATGCTGACCTTTAAGAGTGTTGAATCCTCCAAAGTCTCGTCATTTCAACTGGAGTTTGCTCAGCAGCTGTGAAAATACAGCAGTCAGCTGGAAAAATGAGTGTCTCCCAACCTGGAGGTCAAGAAGAACTGTGCCTTCAAACCCACATCTACAAATTTTGCCTTATCCTTGCCATGAGGATGAGGTTAGGTTCCTGTGAAACAAGAGTTAACGTTGACCATTATCTCCCAAGGACACCTATGTGACCTCACGAGCTTTTAGAATGGGGCTCACAGAAGGGTGGCTGCACTTGCGCCCGTTCCCAGCGCTGCCGGTGTCTGACGCTCGCGGTGCTGCCTGACGCAGAGCGGCTGAGCTGACCTGCTCTCTGGCCAGGAAACACGAGGGCTGTCTTGCAAGAAGAAAAAAAACAGTCAGGATTTGGTGCGTGTTTTCTGTAAATGCTTCTGTGTAAAAACCTGAGGGGATGTGTGAGTATTTCATCCAAGCACTGCTCCAAGCTGGGCAGAGCAGGACTCTGAATACAGGCAGTGCTGCAGGAGGGGACTCAAGCATCACTTCTTCCTATTTTCTTGGAATTTTTTTTGATTTTTTTTTTGGTTGTTTGTTTCCATTTGGGATTTTAGTGTTGGTTTTTTTTTTTTTTTTTTTTTGCTTGCTGTGGCTTTTTGTTTGTGGAGTGTTTTTTTGTTGTTGTTCTGCTGTGTTTTGTTTAAACTATAAGCTCTGTTTTTAACAGCAGTTCCACTGGAACAGTTTAGTCTGAATGAGCCGGTGTTTTGCAACAGTGACTTTTTTACCTGAGTCAGTCTTGGTAACACCAGAATGGTCCCTGGTCAAGGGGGGGACCCTTTGAAGTCTGGAGACTCTCACAGGGAGGGGAGATGGTTTGAGGCAGGTCAGCTGGGCAGGGATGGGAAGGTGTTCTTTGCGTTAGTGTGCATGTTCCCTGGTGCACAGTGAGAAGATAAAGGGGATTTGTGTTCCTGAGGTTTCCCTGGTTTGCCTGAACTCGCCACTCTCATCAGGGTATCTGCAAAGTGAGGGACAAGGCTGTTAGTGCTCTCTGCTGTGGTGCAGCAGACAAAGAACTCATTGTCACCAGAAGGTGACAGTATCAAAATGAGACCCCGTGTGCACAAAGTGCTTTTATTTGCATACAAACTGCCTAACCCAGTATTAATGGATACATCTTGCATATATGGGAACCTAAGCATGACCAGTCACTCCAAATGCACAGGCATCAAAATTTGACCTATTCAAAGTCACACGTTGAAGCGGGAAGCAAAAGCCAAGAATAGATTCAGGGTCCTGAACTTCCCCAACCTCTAGAATGGGAGCCAAATTTCATCTCTCACTTGTAATTATGGTCAAAGCCTGGGCTGGAAATGAGAAGCACTGATTTCTGTTTCTGCTCTGCAGTAGATTTACTCTATGACCTTGGAGGAAAGTGTGTCCTTCTGTGTCTCAGTTTACCTCCCACTAATGGCAACAATTGTACTAGCACACAGTAAGCTTTAATGGACTCTGTTGCTGCACCTACTGAACTTAATAGCTCTCCTTGCAATGAGAGGAAGACCAGATGCACTGTTTGAAGTGTCTGGATGAAAGGATGTTGCAGAAGTGAGACAGATACTATTTGTTTTAACATATGGGCCCAGGTAAAAGCCACATATGCTCAAGAGTCGATGGCTCACGTGGACAGGAAGGGATCACAATTCAGTCTGGAGAACAGCAGCTGTCTCGACCCTCCTGGAGCTGCTGCTGTGTGCATGTGTGGTCTCACCTGGTCCAGGTGCTGCTGGGAGTAGGGGAGTGGAATTTCTAAGAAAGCCAAGACCCAAATCTGTCAAAAATTCACTGAGACAGGTGACTACTACACCTCGATGCTGTGTGGGCTTGAGCAAATACAGTATGTGGAGAGTTCCTGGCTGAGCAGGGTTCTGTCCTGTGCCTTATTTTCCTCATGCATTCCTCCAAGCTAGTTGTTTTTTAAGTATGCAGAAACTACTCGCAAAGATAAAGCTGAACACTGACTCACCATGGTTCATAATGCTGAGCTAGAGGAGTTATCAGTCCCAGCACCATGGAAATGAGTGCAGCATCACTGGCTGCTCTGCATTCCCTCCTGTGCATTGCAGTGGTCTGGCTGGCTCTTCTGAAAAGGTAAGCTAATGTTGCAAAGTTTATCTGATCTGTTTTGTGGTAACTGGTGTCACCAAGTAGAATATTTCTGGCAAGTGGAATAATGTTTCCCTGTTCTGCTAGTAGATTAGGGCTAAGCACTACTATCAGTTTACACCTTTTGTGCTGATTCTTTGTTTCCTAGGCCAAGGGGTAATAAATCACCATCTGATCTGCTGACCAACCAAAAGTCTGTTCAAGTAAATTATCCCACAAAGACTATTGCTGTGCATTTTACTTTTCAGTTTTTTAGAACCTGATTAAGAAGTCCCTGTTTTGGAGTATCTAGGTTGGTCAGGTCTCAGTGCATCAATGCCTCCTCACTTGTAGCACTGAGGATCTCTAGAGCCTTCACTTATTGATGAATTGTTGGTTTCCATGCTCAGCAAGGGACTGTGGTGCATGACAGAGACATGCAGCTCCATCCAAACCTGTGCTACTGCTCTGGTTTGTCAGAAACTGAAATAGATTCCTTTGATTTTACCAGGTGCATAATTGCATGCTAAAGACATCCTCCATCCCAAAAAGCTTATAACTTGGAGGGGGCAAAGGGAGGTTTAAGCCTCCAAAGTTCCTGTGTCAGGTAGCAGTTAACGTGCTCCGTTCCTCCTATCCAGGAGGAGGGACAGGATTGTTCCTTTGCCATTATGAAGCTTTACACATTCGCATACACCCTCACCACCACTTTTTTTTATTCTAAAATGATTTTCTCATAAAATTGCCCTTGATCTCCAGCCTTGAGACACTGATGCATATTTATAACCCTTCCTCTGTACTTTCTTCTCCCTTGACTTTACCAAATCCCAGTCCTTGTCTGAGTTGGGGATACAAAGCACAAGCTGCAGCCTGAGTGGGGATGAGGGCTGGAAGGACTCTCTTGCTTTGCTTTTACTTTGAGCTCCAGATGTATAAAGGGGCACTGTTTTGCTGCCTGCTAATGAAGACATTCAGTGGGATGTAACCTGTGCTCCAAGTCCAGGAGACCTGGCTGACTGTCACTGCACAGCTATCTGAGGTCCTCTGTGGGTAAACAAAAAGTGGCAAAGTCCCCCAACAGAGGGGGGCCTGTCTCCACATTCTTTACAGAGATATACTCCTAAGAGACTGCAGAACAGAGGCCAACTCTCAGCCACTGTTGATTGTCACAGCTCCATCACCTGATTGTTTGCCCTCACAAAAAACTTGTGGTTGCTGTTTGGCAATGAACGAGAAATGGGGGTTTTCCAGACAGCTCCCAAATCTCTGGAGTCACACTGAGGAAATTTGGCATCAGGAATCCCGCACCCCCAAGTGGTGAGTGAAGCCTGCACAGTGTCTGAGGCTCAGGCTGTGGCAGCGAGGGTGCTGACAGCCTCACAGCTTCCTCTGAAGGAGTCCTTCTCCCTGACAAGCAGAGCACAAAGCAGGACAGCATCCCATGCCCAAATCCTGCGGTTGTAATTCAGCAATTCCTGAACCATAATCCCAGGGACTATTAAGACTGTGCATTGGGTTGTTGAGAGGCTGTTAGGAAGAGCTGTAAAAGCATGTTTTACACTCTGCCCTTGGATGCAAAATCCATATGCTGAGGGTTGCAAGCATTTGTATTCAGATGATTTCCCAAGCTCTGGAGTTGAATGTTGTGGAAGAAAGTGTTTGCTGTTGTTTCTTCAAGCAGAGACAAAGTGTAGGGTGGTCTAGCAAGCTGCTTTCTGAAAGCTGCTCTTAGAGGTGTTTTTATTGGGTTCTTTTGCTTGCTCTGTACTTCTACAGAGACTGAACACACTGCTTTCTTTCACCTACTGTTGGTGCAAGACAAAACCCAATTCTCTGCACAGGTCTCAGTAAAAGGCCTGGTTATGTTTTGGCAGGTGGATTTCTACCTGCTGGTCTTTGTAACTTAAATACTTCTGGTGTCTGCTAGATATGAAGCATATTCACACAGAGGAACAATGCCTGCCTTCAAGCGTGTCTGGGTTTGGGGGGTTTTTGTGTAGTTTTACTTTGGAGGGTTTTTTTGGTGAAGTTTTTTGCTGCTGTTGGTTTTGGTCTTTTTAACTGCAAAACAGGGGTTTGCTGTGGCTTGGACAGGGGCATGCCTTTTCCTTTTCTGTCTGACCTGTCCGTGTCAGGGCCTTGGTTTCCTGTCTTCTGGGGATGAAAGAAAAATGTCCCTCATGAGCTGTGCTACAGAGCTGTCAGCCAGGAGTTGCTGCATGGGTATCCTCTCCTCTGCATCTTTGCACTGCACTGTGATGGTGCTCCAGTGGACCTTCTCTTCCTGGCAAAGCTTCTCAAGAGGTGCTGAAGGCATGGGCAGGCCCTTTGCATCATGGGCTTCATCCATTGACACAACACGTCTTTTGATGGTGCGCTGATAATTCAGGTCTGGTGCTGAACGGGACACTCCAGCTGGTGCCACAGATCAGCTGTTGAGTGCTGGCTGAGCACACTTGGGGCCATCCCACTGAGCTCACCAGCTGTGCCAGTTAAATGACAGCTGCACGCTTCGTCAGGAGCCACTGCCTTCTGGAAGCCATAGAAGCGATCATCTCCACTGGGAAGACAATTTCTGAGCTTCTCCTGTGGAGCAGGTGTGAATTGTGAAGAAGTGGGGTCATCTTTAGTTAAGTGCCCTCAACATCAATCAGTTACCAATATTTCAGCTCCCTTCCCTGGTGCCTTTGGAGGCATCCGACATCCATCAAATAAAGCAGTCTGCAGATGGCCCCAGCATATGGTCCATGTCTCGGAATAGCTGAAATCTAAATGCTTGCCTCCTTGGGAAGCTGCAGCCCCTTGCTGAGTCTCAGCATCCAAGGGAGATGCCTGCTGCTTTAATCAATGTGTGTTCCATTTTTTTTCTGCTTTGTCATAGTCATGATAATAAGCAAGTCTCGCTTCAGCATCCCTAGCTGCAAGAACCTTTCTGTGCTTGAAATACTAAATGCGTGTCAGTCCCTTTCTTTCCTCTTGTCTTTTCCCTCATCACTAGGACCCTACTGATCTTCTGAATCCTCACAGCACTAATTACCCTCCTCTTCCCTCCTGCTACTGCTGCTCTTCCTTCCTTCTTCTAATCGCTTATTTGTATAAATCACCAAGGGTGAAGGGAGAGTAAATATCAATAAAGCAATTCAAGCCACTCATGGTGTTTCTAAGGGCTGCCCAAGGGGAATGGCAATTAGTGATGGCTGTTACTGGTCTGTCCTACTTCACACCAAAGTTTGTCTCAGTCTGTCATCTCTTCATTCCTTTGTCCTCACTCTGTTTAGCATTGTGAAATGGCAAACCAGTTCCTGAGCCTCCTGGATAGGCCTCCAAATCTGTGCTCCCGTAAATATTCTGTCTGATTTGATGCTGTAGTTCTACTGTGCCTAGGAGTACTACCAGCATACCTACTGGGAGTTGGGCAGCACCCAAGGAAAACAAGTCTTGAGCCTGTCATGACCATTTTCCTTGTCCCTGTTGAAATCCATTTGGAGAGAGAGTCTTCAGAGGAAGGCACACTTCTGTAACTCGTGCTCCCTATCAAAGCAACAAGTCTTCAAGAAATAATTCTAAAAATAAGTTAAATTATTGGAGTTGGATGGAAAAAAGTCCCTGCACAAGAACATCAGATGGTAATCTTCCACTAATTCAGTAAATATATCAAGAAAAAACAGGGTGTTCCTCTAAAAGTGGCACATATGACTAAATATGTGATGATATTGCTGCATTTAGGGTATGTAAGTAGTTATGATTTGTATATATTTGCTTTGTGTGCAGAAGTATTGGGTCAAGACTTACCCAAATCGAAACTGCAGTTAAAATCTCCATTGATAGAGGGCCCATCTCTGCCGATATGAGCCCTGAAGAGGAGTTGTTTGTGCTGCACTAGATCTCTGTCATCCTGCAAGGTTCATAAACTTTATGAAGTTTACCTTGTGAGTGATGTAACTCTGTGTTGCAGATGTCAGAGGCTGAACAACTTGCCTGGGACTCATGCCCTGGTCCCTAATGGCCTCGACCCACTGAGCTCTACACAGGTTTGTTGTTTCAGAACTGAATTCACACACCCTCCAGATGCTGATATTGCCACTCAGATGGTGCAATCTACTGGTATGAGATCTGGCCTTGTGTACTCGTCTGTGTAATCTGTGGCTGAATTAATTTAGCCTGTGGCATCCACTCAGAAGCCCTTTGCTTTTTATCTGGCTTGGTGGTCGTTCTCTGCCCTGTGTTTGAAATCAAGGCAGATGCTTCCTAGACTGTACCTTAGATTTTTAAGGTTTTGAAAGTGGAGAGCAGAATGAGATTCTGCAATGAGGGAAGGAGTTACTGATAGCCTGTTTTTTCTTTAATTTTCTGTGAAACTTCATGCTTTGTGGAGCCCCAAAGTCAAGGAAAACAGTCTCACTTATTCCAGTCCAGGCTAGTCATGGCTGCACAGAGACATGGGTTCAAAGTCCTGAGGTTTCATGTCCCACCACTGTGACACCGATCTGTCAGAGGTGATGTGCAGCCTTTGTCTGGGCTGTCTTTTGGGGTGAGACCTTTCTTTATTATGCCTGTTTGCTGATTCTTGTCCTCTCTGCTGCACCTGCTAGCAGGGACTCCTGTTAGCACCCACTGCTTTGGTAGTTTAAATTTGATATATCCAGTTTATGTTACTTAAGTCACCAAAGATCCACCACATAGAAACAGCTTCCCAGCATGACCCTACAGCTGTCCCCATCTCACCCTCTCCCTTCCCCAGAGGTACCAACACATGCATGAGTGCTGTGGAGTGAGAAGTTCCTTTGTGTGCAGATGGCAGTGTATTTATGTCTCTTGTAAATTATTTACAAGTCTTGATGATTACGTGCAGGAGGTATTGTGCCGGTATTGGGATTACAAAAATGAGTCTTGAGGTTAGAAAAGAGTTTGCAATGAGAAAAAGGGCAGGGCAGCATTCTGGAACATGTTCCCATAGGAATAGTAAATTGATTGGGTTTTTTCTGGATTCTCTTTAAGCGTTTATGGTGAGCCCATATGAAGTGATGATCCAGACTAGTGGGTGTGGGACAGGATACTTGACATTTTGGGACCATAGCAGTTGCCTGTGGGTGTCATTCAACATCGTATTTGCTGTGGCTTCACTTACTTTCTTACTGCAGTGAAATTCCAGTTACCTGGATTACCTGTGATCACTTCCCAGCTTGCAAGGTAATGGTGCCTCAGGTGTGGGTGCTGGGGTGGCTCTGAGCAGAGCAGCAGGGCCAGAGCCTGGCACAGGGCTGTGCAGATGTGGACATCTGGCTTTGGAGATGCTTTTGTACCCACAGGCATTTGAGGGACTCGGTGAGCACGAGGCTCTGTGGGTCTGTGCTGATTGTTACCTTTGTGCTGTAGACACTTGGGCAGGTTTGGCTTCAAGGACCTCCTCCTTGGCTGCGTGGGGCAGACAAGATTAGTCGGGCAGCAGCTGAAATAGGCCAGAAAAATGTCTGGAATGTCTCTGCATCCCCAACCCCATGTTTTTCCTCTGCCTAAATCCCTGCTCACTTCCCTCTGCTGCTCCCAAATACCCCATCCCTTCCGTTTCCCCCCCTTCCCTTGCAGCTGTCTGTACCCCACATCTCGCTGCCAGCAGCAGAGCTGCTTAACTAGATCCTTTCCCATGTCCTGGTGTCCTCAGTGAGCAATGGCAACTGCAGGACACACCATCAGCCTGGAGCCTTCCCTGCACCTCATCACAGCAGTTCCAGTTCTTCGTCACCGGAGGCAGATGCCTTTTATAATTGCTGCTGATAATAGTTGTAAGACACGTCCTTTCCAAGATGTGAGGTGGTACTTAGCAGAAGGAGAGAAAACTCTTTCAAACCATATGGTTGTATCAGCACTTGTTTGATGCCAAGGTTGGCTCTTGGTTAAATTGGGATCCCACTTTGCATGCCTACGTCTGCTGAAGGAAAAAAAGTTTGAGTTGGGGCCATAAAATGATTAACTTTTTTCATGTTTATTTCCATGCTGTCTTTCTACGTGTAAAGCATACAGCTTAAAAAAACAACTATAGATGTGATATTTTGGACTAACTGTGATACTGTACTGAGTCAATTAATTCTGTCTCTGAGAATTAGGAAGAAAATCTCTGTGGCTGTCATGCTCTATCACCTTTCCTAATCGCTTTGAACATACATTTCTGAAGATGCCATCCCCACTGTCTCACACACCAATGATTTATACTGTGCTTTGAAGGCCACCGCTGGTGCAAGGGAGTACACCACATCTCTGGAAGGCACTCAGGAAGGTTTCAAGAGTGGCAAGCTCCTTATTTCTGTGGTTGTTCTCTGTGCGTTTATTGGTAGGTGGATGGGTATGAATAAAAGCTTGTGGTTTTTCATTGAGACCTTGTTTGGTCTGTTAAGGAAGATGATACATTATGAAAGAGCAGCCTTTGTTCTTTTATGTTCACCCTTGAATAAGAAAACACAAGAAAATTGTTGCTTGTACAAACAGATACTGGAAAAAAATGTTCAAACAGATACTGGAAAAAAAATGGTTCTGGAAAACCTCCTGAAGTAAAACTGGGACCTAGGGAAAAGGAGTGGTGGGAGGTGTGAAGGGAATTTTGACACAGTTTATTCATGTAGATGTGGGGTCTGGGACTGTGAATACAAGGAGGTGTTTTCTGTGGTGCTCTGGGTCAATTTTCTGCCCACCATTTGGTGTGCCAGACTGGCTCAGTGGCTTGGGTGGTCAGAGGTTAAACTATAACTCACATTTCAAGTGATGCAGAGCCTTGTGCCTGTGTTTGAGACTGTGTTAAACTGTATGAATGTAGCCAGTGTGTTTTATCCTCCAATTTTTGATTTAAGTATTTTTCTATCCCACTTTCTCTTTAAAATGCTCATTTACAAAGCTTCATATCACAGTTTTTACCAGTTGGAAAGTTATAATTAAATCAGCCAGGAAAAGAAGAGACTGAACACTCAGCATATCTGACATGGGATCAATTTAAGACAAAAATGCATTGGTTTTAATGCATTAGAAGAGCTTTGGGTGTCATCTGTCTCAGCCTGTGCCTTCCCCACTGCCTGACGTGAATGCACTTAGAGCTGCTGTTGAAAGCACACTCACAGCGTGATGTTATTGTGGAACCTGGAGTCAGTGCACACTAAACTCGACAGATAGAATTGTGAATTGGATTTTTTTTTCCTTCTGATGTTTTATATCTTCATTAAAAAATAGAATCATACCTAATACCCCAAATGGCAAATGTGTGAATCAGAAGCTTATAGCTACGACATTTTGAGGATACTGCATTTGTTATGCAGCATTTAATCTGAAATACCATAAGAAAATCCTGTATTATCTCCTCTCAGAATTTGCAAGCAGGGCTTTGAACAGAAATAGAGTTTTAGTAGAGGCAAGTATCAGTTCTTCAGGTAATCTGATCAATCCTTTCCTCTTATACCACATGCTCTGCAAATGCTTTTTTCTCACACAGTTTTTCTTAGTGAGAAATGTGAACATTTTTCCCCAGTCAGCCAAACTTACTGTACTTCTTCCAAGCTGGAGGGGAAAACACCCAGGTCCAATGGCATATTTTTGCAGAGAATGTCACAATGAAACAAGGACTGTGAGGTCCCTATCACTACACTGTTCAGCCTGACACAAGGCTTTTAGCAGGAGCACAAGCCTTTGCTGGCAATGCTGGCAGAACGGCTTCAGTTACATGTTGACTGACTGAAGGCAAAAATAGGCCTGTCCAGAAAGACTTTATGGGTGAAGTTCAGTTGCCAAGCACTGATGTTTAGTGCCATTTCAGTCTCCCCAAGAAATGTAGGATGTTCACATTAGTGTGGGCAGATGTAGCACCAGTGCAAGCAGAGCTAGTACAGCCTGCAGACCAACGTGAGTGAAAACTGAATCTAGGACTGGATATTAAGTTGGTGGTAAGAATTTTATGTGGAGAATCTTTATTAGTACAGTGGTGCAAAGGTGCAAAGACTAAAAATAATTGTATGGGCTGTTTTCTTGCTGTGTGTTTTGGGACTTTTCTGATAGGGTAACTTCCATTATGGTGAGATCTTAGATGTTTTACAGAAGAGGACTCCCAAAGAGCTTGCAGTGTCAGTCTCTGGCCCTCATGACTTGTCCATGCCTGCTGGTCCACATGGCCAGAGCTGTGCTTCATTACAGGCTTTAGCTCTGTGTGCCACTGTTTGCAGGACAAGTCAAAGGGTGAATGGGACAGGTACGATGTTGTGTAACAGTGCTGTGTGTTGCATTGCTGTTGGGTTTTATCTTTGCTAAGGCTTGTTCCAAACCCTCTTTGTCTAAAATCTTGCTGTCTGAGTCACCCAGACAGGCTCCATGAGAACACGTGCAATCTAACCACTGTTAGCAGACTTTTGCTTTTATTATCCTTTAGTCCAGATTTCATGTAGTTCTCACTAATTCAGATCTGAATATGAATGCCTTTGTCTTCCCACAGCACTTCTGTGCAACTTCTGTCACGTAAACTTAAGTTTAACTCTTCTCTTTCTGTTGATCATCTTTCCCTGCCTACCATTGATTATCCACTTTGACCCTGCAAGAACTAAAAAAACTTTAGGGAAAAACAGGCTTCTAAGAGCGGATGTGTCTTGAGTGAGAAACCACAGATAGCTTTTATTCTTATGTTTGTTTGTTTGTTTGTTAGGACATTGTCAATATCTCGTCTCTTGTCTGTGCCCCCAGAAAGCCTGTCCAAGCTTGTTCTTATAATTGCCAGTCAGCTGTACAACACCACGTGCTTGGTCTTCTATAGAAAGGGAATATTTTGCCAAGAAAGGGCATCTACTGGGCGAGGAGGACTTATTAATGTACAAGCACCTCTGGCCTCTCTCCCTGCCTTCAGGGCTGGATGCAATGTCCTGAAGAAGTCAGGAGGAGCAAGGCTGGAAAAGGGCTTGGGGCCTCCTAGCTGGGTTTCTTGTTCCCTGAGCAAATTGTTTGTCAGGCTCCTTTCCATCACTGTGGTAATTGTATGTTTGTGCAGACATGCCAGTATGGGGAAGGTTGTTACCTTAACTGCTTTCAGTCATTACATAAAAGACTGTCAGTGAGGAGCTGTAACTGCTCAGGAGTTTTAATTATGCCCTGACGTGACGTTATTGTCCTGGCCTTGCACACTTCTGTGGGCGTATTTCTGAAGGAGGTGGCTTTTGTTGCTCCAAGCTGATGACTCCTCTCAAGAAGTTGTTCTCTCCATCAAGGTGACATTCTGGAATGACAGGGCGACACGTCACTGAGGAGGAGTAGAAGTTCTCAACAGGGAACTGTGACTTCAATGTGATGTTCCCCATATTGCCAGTCTTTTGCAAAGGAGAATGTTTGTGATTCTCCAGTGTTTTTCATCATTCCTAATAATCATCATTTTACTCATGAAGAGAAGTTGTATCCTCTTAACAGTTGTACCTTCAAACAGACTGAGGAAGGGTCTTTTCTGGCTCCCTGTCTTATCCCAGGATGTCTCAGACTGCAGGTCAAAGAGAACTTTGTTGAATGATTTGTAATAACAGATTAATTTATATTAAATGTCCAGACATACTGGACAGGCAGAGAATCTCAAACTGAGATAACCACGCTCTGACTACCCTATCAAGGATGCCCAATGCTTCCAAAATATGTTGTCCCCTTGAGGTCTCCTGACCTCAGCTACAAGAAAATGAAAACACCCTTATGCATTGGGTGTTGTTTAGAAAGGTCTGTAAATGGATCTTGCCCAGAGTGTGCTCTTGTGCTGAGCGTCTGCTGCTTCACATTTGTAATTCATGCAGAGACTGTAATGGAGGAGTGAGCTGCTGGGCTGGATTTAAATGATGCCACAGCTTTTCATAGTGCTACGAGAAGGTGATGCTTCTGACATCTTTAGCTTTGGTGTCTATTTTGGGGATCCTGTGAGCAAAGGTGTCTACTGTTGGTGGGGCAGGACTGATAATCAAGTTCTCTACAGAGGCAGAAGCTTTTCGCCAGAACTGGAAGTCTGCAAGAACCTTTCCTCTACCTCCCATTGCTTCCTGACAATGTGGTAAAGGGCTGATGCTTGAGTCTGGCACAGCACCTGAGTAGAGCATGTGGGATATTCCAATTAGGAGTACAATTTGTGGAGAATGTATTTAGTGATGTTCGTCTGTCTGGAATAGGGTCTGAAAGCAGCTGCACTGAACAGATATAATTTAATAAGTGCTAAGTGCCGGCTGCACTACAGTGTTAACCTGCTGGGTAAGACATACCTGTAATAAATAAATAAGATAGATCAGGGAAGATTAGTTTGTCATATTTTTTGGCAATGGGCAGGTATGAAAGGCTTTGTCATTTAGGGGCTGGAGGGTTTCTTTGCGCTTAGGTCTAAGTGAACGGAAATTTTCAACTCTGCAAGTGCAGCTGGATGAATAATTTGTAGTGAATAATATATCTGAAGGCTTTTACTGCATTTGGGATTGACAGAAAACACATCACAATTTTAATTATTGGGAATGATTTGCTGAAATATTCAGGAGCTATTTTTGGTTCCTGCAGACTGTGCATGAAAAAGTTAGCTATTTAAAAGCCAGACTCTTCTCCCCCCTCTCACCCCTCCCCTGTGCTCCTGTCTGGTCTCCTTTCTCCATATAAGCTTCCCAGAGCAGGGAAACAGGACTCCTTGCTTGAGACTTAACACACAGGAACCTTAAAATAAAACAGTAATTTAAAAAACCCCACGTTATTGGAAGTCTTCCTACTCTTACACTCAGCAGAGGGCATGTGAGGGGGATCAGGATGGGGTTGGTTTATTGGCTTCTTGAGGTGCTTGTGAGAGCTGAAGGCTTTCCATGTCACTGGGGTGGGAATCCGCAAAGTGAGGAATGGAGACTTTTGGAGAGACAAGGAAAGCATTACAAAAATATTATGTCTCTTCCTTTCCTGTACTTTTCACAGCTTTGAAACAGTCAAAACCTCAGGACTGGCTATCGGCAACTCAGAGTGTTATCTGAACGTTGCACTAGCAAAGATGCTGGGGTAATCCAGACTCCTAATGTGGGGAGTTTCTGGTGTAACTGGTTTCCTGAAACTGCTGGAAACAGCTGTTTGCCCTCCTGATCCTCTTCTCGTCCTCATACCTCCCCACTGGGTGGTACCCCGCCACTGAACCATAGGCCATCCCCATGGGACCCGGCTTGCTGCCCACTGCTGCAGGGGAGAGTTGGCTGGGGAGGGATGCAGACACTATGAAGAAAATAAGGGAGAAACGAGCTTCTTTCAGGGAGAAGAGTAGGAATAATTGAAATATAAAGTTTCCTTCTCATCTGCGAAGAAAGCAGGGCAGCATTTTGAAAATGGAATGCATCGGGATGAATAAAAATGTAATTTTCCTGAATAACTGAAATAGCAACCGGAAAGTGAGGAGGGAGATGCAGGTACAAATCATGCCGCTTTGCCTGGGCTTCTATCAGCTGCGCTCTAAAATGCTTTGCTACCCTCTGGTGGCTTCCTGAGGATCTGTGCAGTCTAGTTTCCATTCCTTGTACTATCTCCTGCCAGCTTCTTGAGCTGCATTGAGGAACCCAGATCTGCTGATGAAGTTTATATTTTCTCTGATGCCAAAGCAGCGGTACAATAATAATGAAACAGCAGCTTTGTGGTTTTGTTTTTATGTTGGGTTTCTGTTTTGTTTTGCGGTTTTTTCTATTGTTCATATGCACTGTCTTTTGGTCTACAGTTATAATCACAAAGATAGCTTGGTTGGGGTGTTCAAATGAAACAATGATAGCTTTTTAGCTTGGCTGTCTGTGTAGTGGAGCTGTGAAGTGTTTGGGAGCAACACAGGTTTCGTTGTCCTGCAGAATGCAAACCCCTGTCCTCTACTTACCTGCAGAGAACACCGAGCGAGTACCAGGGAAATCATTAATAGCCAACCTCCTATGACCTCCAGGAGTCCAGAACAGGTCCTGCTCAGCCTGGTCCAAGGGCAAGGTTCAAACCTCCATCAGCCTTCACTGTGCCTTCATCAGTCAGTAACTTCTTGTTTTTTCCCCTTTTCCATTTGCCCTGTTCTTTAATTGATTTTCTGTTGTGGCTTCATAGCAGAGAAGCTGTAGGAAGGGATTTAAAGGGCAGTAGTTTGACAGATTTTACGAGAAACTCCTCCCAGGTATTAATTCCTGGGTTATGGGGTCAGAGAGGCTCTTGTGATCTTTCAGTCTGACTCCTGTGGAGTGCAAGTCACAGGACTGCCCTCAATTGACTCCTGCTTGAAGTGCAGCGCTGAACAAAGAAAAAATCCCCTCTTGCTTTAAAACTTTACAGTAATGGAAGATTCACCTTGTAAAATTGTTCCAGTGGTTTATCACCTTCGACATTAATACTTCTGAATTTCGCTTTGTTTAGTTTCGGCTTGCAGCCTTGGGTTTTCTTGTTGCTTTTGTGTGTTTGAGAAGCTGTGTGTTGCCAGAACTCTGTCCTGTGTAGGACTTAAAGTCTTGATAGAGTTGCCAGCCAGGTGGAGCTCTGAAAGGCACCTTGGTTGTAAGAAGTGAAAAGTTATTGACTGGGAAGGTGTGGGGTGGGATGTGAAATCACAAACTCATTGCCCAGAAGGCACACAAAAAAAGCAATACAAGGACATGATGGGGAGTGTGTGTGCTTTTCCCCAGTGTTTGTCTGCACTGGATATTCCTAGGGTTTGCATACTTAGAACAAACACTTAGGGAGGATTTATGCAGGTTTTCAAGTGAGATCTTACTGCAAAATTCCTGCAGAGGTTGAGTTTCATGAGAAAATTCTTGAATTACAAAAACATTTGTTGTTTTGAGTGTGTTTTTTTGTAAATCAGCTGTGCTGAGGTCCTTTGGGATGTAGGGTGCTACATTCAGCACAATTGTTGTTAGCTTCTTACGCTGTTCCAATTTATGATACGTTTTATAAGCAGCTCCATCTATCTCACAACTTGGCAGAGGTTTGGAGTGGAGAGCAGCCAGTGCCTTTTGTGCTGGATTAGCCTACAAAAGCCCTGAGAGAGAGTGTGACCGACCACAAGCCTGGCAGGCAGTAAGCCCAGCTGTAAGGCCATCTTAAAGGAAAACAGCTTTTTGTGGTTCAGGCAGAGGAAAGGGATACAGTAGATTTGGGTTATTTCAACCACGGAATATGCTGGGACAGCAAGATGACCCAGCTTATTCTGTGGCTTGACCTCCATCAAGCCAAACTTGCTGTTTTTAAAGCCACTCAAAACCCCACAGGAGATGGTGGGAAGTCAGTCAGTGTGCAAGTGTGGGACAGGCTTTTAGGTTTCGAAGTCTTGCCTTTTCTTGGCAGAGCGCTGAGCCCAGCGCATGGCACCAACAGTCCTCAGTGCAAAGCCACTTGTAATACAGCTCCTTCCATGGCTTTGTGGGCTGCTTGTGTGAGGCTCTGGGAGCTGCTTATTCCCATCCTGCTGCAATATTCCTGCCTGTGAAGTGGGGACAGAAATGCCAACCTCAGCGTCTCTGCCAAGGCGAACTGTAAGGATTTGTTAATGTACACAGCTGTTGTGGGAACAGCTCTGCTGTTGATGTTCAGCATCCCCAATCTATCTTCTGGCATTGATGCTTTCTAAACCAAGGAAGTGTTTTGAGCTGGTGCCAGTAGTCATGGGTATGTCTTACAAGATCTTTTGCAGCCAGATGCAAACTTGTTTGGGCTGTGTTTTGGGCTGGCTGGACTCAGTCTGCCGCAATACTGCAGACTGTGTAATTACATAGCCGGGGGATCTGAGCTGATAAATTCAGTCTCCCAGCAGACCTTAAAAGCTAAGTGTGTTGCTTCACTGACGTGGTTACAAGGCTTTGGGACTGGAGACAGTTTACATCCCTCATAGGGAAACTTTTCACTTGGCAACAAAAGGGTGTGGACACTTCTGAAAAGAAAGCATGTGCACCAGCCTTTGAAAGCCCTGTACCCTCTTCCCAGGAAGACTAAGGGGATGGCATAGAGTATCTGAGAAGTAACTGAGAAGGCTTCAACTGAGGTGTTTTACACTTTAAAATCACTTTTATTTACAATGTCCATCTTGATCTTGTCAGACCACAGCTAGTTCTGGAGGAAGACAAGATGCAGACTGACAGCCTCAAAGTCAGGCAGTAAGGGAGGTCACAGGTATGTATGTGAGCACCTCTGCAGAGGGGAGCCCAGACTGCTGCATTCCCCCTTGTACAGCCTGTCTGTGTAGTAACAGGAGATAATTTTCCTGCAGGAAATCATGAGTATTTCAGAAAATCAGTATTTCTGCCAATTCAGCAAGAAAGCACTTTGCAAGCTGAGGATGAGGGCATATCTGTGATCACCGGGACTTCCTGAAAGCTGTTTCTTCCCTACCTGCCTATATAAGAGGGCATCAAAAATGGAGGTGTGAAAAAGTAGAGAAAGAAGCAATGAATCACCTGCCACTCCAAAAGGAGAAGGGAAAGACAAAGGGAGAAGAACCCTCTATGTCCTTAAAAATCAGTCTTTCCCATCAGTTTTAGAAACAAAACTGGTGATAGATAGGAAAGAACAATCCCATCTAGAAAATTGACCGGTGGTGTTTGGCTTCTTAGTGCTGAGGGGAAAAATGCACTTTTGAAGCTACATTCCTCCCTGTTTTCCAGGGCACTGCACCTTCTGTCTGCAAGTGCATCAGACAACTTTCGCAAAAAGGCACTTTGGGGATGTAGCCTACATCTCTGGAAGGAATTGAATGGGGAGTGTGTCTCTGCTAATGAAAGCTGGAGCCAGAAATTAGAGTTCTGGAGGTTGAAAACTAGGTTAAAAGCAGCCAGCAATGGAAAGCAGCTGGAGTGGGTTAAAGAGCTCTCGAGCATTAGACGGTAGATGGTTTAGCTTCACTCCCAACTCCTGGGTAATGCAGTCCTGGCAGATTGACAGGGCTTCTGGGGTGAGTTGTCACAAGATGCTTCAGCTTGCTGGGGTTTTTTTCCCTTGGATTTTTATTTTTAGTTGAATTCTCCCACTTAACGCACACTACAGTGACCCCTACTGCTGCCAGCAGTCAAGGACCTATCTCAGTACAACCATTAAACTATGGGAAAGTATTGCCTGTAGGCTTAAAAACAGATAGTGTCATTTATAACCCTTAAGTATGCAGAAGGTCTGCTGCTGAACTCCACACCACCAAAGAGGAAAGCTTCTGTAAACCCTTGTGATGCTTAGACTGTGGAGACAGTGTCTGTGTAAAGAATAAGAATCAGCCAAAGCCTTCAGAATAAACCTACTCTCCCCTTTCCAAGAAAGACTGGGGAGGGCATGCTAACCAGTTGAACCTCCCACACGACAAAACTGCTGTACTGCACCACATGCAGAAACAGCATCCTTGTGCTCCTGCCTGGTCCCAGCCACCAGGACTCTCTCCTATTTTTCAAGAGCAGTTATAGGATAGAAAAATCCTGACAGCAATAAGAATGTGAAAGGATGTTCAAGGCCACTGCCCTTATGAAAGTGGATGGCAGCTGCTCTGTCTTCTGTAACTTCTTGTGATGTGTTAGGAGAAGAGTCTCATACTGGTCTACACACAGCATCTCGTGTCTGTGTTAACTACAGTGACCCTGGACTGAACCATTACCTGCTTATTTGAGCTCTTTTTCAGCAGGATTTTTCTGGTGTGTGAGTAAGATCTTAACAGGGACATTAGGATCTTAACAGGACTTACAAAGAGATAGTGAGGAAATTTGAAGCTTGTAATGTAGAATAAAAGGAACTATGAAAAGTTGGAATATTAAATGTAATTAGCAGGGTCTCAGTGAAGTGCAGTGCAAACACAGCTGCTGTGTGGCAGGATGGCCAAGTGACCATTTCCATCAATCTTAGTTGGTGTAAACATTCCCAAGAAAAATGATAATTGGCCTCAGCAGGCATTCTCCATGAAACCTTCCTTGGTGAGAATGGCACTGTGGAAAAATTTACAGGGTACCAGAGATGTGGCCCAACAGTCTCTACAAGGTGAGTACCTAACTGGGAAAGCAAGTTGTGGAAGAGCGGAACAATACTTTAAAATGAGATTATCCAAGCACTGCTGCCTGCATCCCTGACAGACCTTTCAGGTACAGGCTTTCCCCTATGACTTGTTCCCCAGGAATTGCTCTGTTCCAGTTTTAGCTGCTCAGACTGTCCTGTAGGCTGGAGCAGATGCCAGCTCAGAGGTTGTACCTGATTGTACCTGTAGGCCTGTTACCAGACGCTTCCCCCAGTGGTGTACAAGAAAAGCTGTTTCTGTTCTATCTCATCAAAAGCACTGCATGTTTTACCTGGAGACTGGGGCTGCCAGGTGTTCTGTGCTCGTTGAGAACTGTCCCCACTTCTGGTCTGGATAAATGAACAAAGACACAGCTCAGGTGCCCTGCCTGAGCCCAGGGCTGCTCTGCCAAGGGACAGGGTGGTGAGCATTGAGGTGGGCAAGCACCAGGAGGGATCCCTGGGTCTCCCTGTGAATGATGCCTGCTCCTCAGCATGGACAGTCTGACTCATGGCCATGCTGTGTCCAGTGCACGTCCATGGGCTCTGGCAGCAAAGCTCTTCTTCCCTGCTGCCAGAGTTAGTGATGCCTTGGGTCTGGGGAAAGGCAGCTGAGTTACTGCAGCTGTGTGGAAAGCCAGGAGTCCCGCTTAAGCACTCTTTCATAAGTTATCTTTGACCATCTGTCCTCTGAGAGCATCATCCTGAGAAGGATCCTTCTGCTTTCACCTGCTTGCCTTCGTGTAGTTGGCTGTTGACATTAACCACCTTGGACATTTGTGGCCTTGCCTGACGGCTCTCGCTGTACCCAGGGCGGTGACTGAGGGAGCAGGGTGAGGAGCAAGGCTTTTCTCTGCCCTGCCTCGCTCTCACTTGCTATCGCTGCAGTTCTGGGAGGGTAGCATATCAAAATGGGGAGCATTCTTGGTATCAGACTCTTCTCCTTGCAACGCTGCACGCTACGCAGTACAGCTCTGCAGAGCTGAGCCAGAGTGCTTTTGTGCACTGCTGAGTGGTGCTGGATTCCTTATGGCTTCATTATGGCTTGACACTGAGCACTGGGGAATGAAAAATAGATGATGTGGCTGTGACACTTGCTGTAACTCAGCAGGGAAGAAGAAAAGACACCCGCTTGGGAACTTGCCTTCCCATTCCTCACAGCTTCCAGTGTTGTGTGCTGCCTCACAGAGTGCCTGGTGCCGATCTCAGGAGCTCTGAGGCTTTGCTGTCATGAAAAGCAAATAGCCAAACTTGTGTTTTACAACAAGCTGCTCCTGTGAGACTTAAGCAAGGACAAGTTGAGGCTGTGACAGAGGGAAGCAGCAGGAGGTCCCACACAGTGGGTCTGTTTTTCCTCAGAAAGCAGCCATTGCTTCCCTCTCCTTGCGCAGAAGCCCCAATCCTGACCCAAGGACCTTCTGGAGATACGCAATGATTGCTCTATAGCAGAAAAATGTTGAGCTGTCATTCCCTGGTTCTGAGTCATCCTGCTAAATCTGTGCACAGCAGCTGGCTGAGAAGGGGAGTGGGAGATGGAAAATCCCCTATGGGATCAGGATAACAGTGAAGGAACCAAAGTGGTGGAGAAAAAATACATCAAGCCTCTGAGGGTAGGGATTTGAATGTGGGGCTGGCCTTCAAGATATCTAGGTGGAGCAAACAGAAGCCTCACTGCTGGGATGTAACATCTAAGGAGGGTTTATGCAAACCCCAATACTGCATAGTTTATGTTGCCTCTGTGTCGGAGTTTTAAGCAAATGCCAGCTGAAAGGAAATAATTTTGTCAGTGGTCTGAGGATGTGGATGCACGACACATGAGAACTGGCTCAGAACAGCTGTGCTTTAATGGGACATTTTTCCCCATTGTAACTACTGTTTCACTGCTGAGTTGCAGGATGCAGCTTTTTGGGAATGGAAAGTGATGGCTGTGGTTCCACTCACTTGTGAGCCCCCTATACCTGGTAGGATCATTTGTGCAGGGACAGAAATGGTGTGTAGGGCTAAGGCAGCTCTGGGGACTTGGGACGACTCAAGCCTGCAGTTACGTTTTTTGATTCTGCAGAGGCTTTCTCATTTGAGGGAAATTCCTAAAATTCATTGCTGCCATCGGGTGACACTTGTTTAGATAACGTCTGTGACTGTCCCAATGTAAACAGGCAGAGGACTCATGCAGGTCTGGCTGGAGGTCAAACATGTCCTGCAGCAGAGCCAGTGCAGTGGCTCTGCCAATAGCCTGGCACATAGCACACTGTGGTGACTTTTCTCCAGTAGCTGGAGAAGGCATCCTGGCCACATGCCATTCACAAGCTAAGGTGAGAATTAGAAAAGGTGTGTTTTAGTGACTCATAAATAGCTTAGCACATGCTGACGGAGCAGCAGCTCAGCTTTATCATTTCAGCTTTGCATCCCTTAAGTGCCTGTTGGAAAAAAAAAATATTGGTGCCTGAAATGTATGGGCTAAATTCAGACCTCATGGAGCAGTATCAGTTATAGCAGGCCAGAATCTGGCTCCAGCTCTCTAACATTATTGAAAAATCCTCTGCACCCACCCCTCTCTCCTCTAACCCTTCCTTGGTCCATCCCGTGGCTGCAATTACAGCTTTACTTCGTGCTGAGCTGCATTTTGTGCTGTGCCAGGTCCATCACATGTGCTGTGTGCGTGGTCCAAGTTTTGAACTTTGCTTGTAGGAAGTAGACAATCACTGCGGTGCTTGACCTTTGAGGCCTCTGATAATGCCTGATGAAGAAATGCTTATCTGATGTATCTGTTCACACAGAGAAGCATTTGCCTCCTGTATTTTACTCCCCTTTTGAAATTCCACCCATTGGTCGTCCATCTTTTGTGATTTCCTCTTTCTTGCTGTGCTCCACAGCAATATTCACATAAGAGTGCTTCATCTTTGACTTGAACACTTCTTATTCCTCCCTAATTTGCCAGATTATGCATGTTTTGGAATGATACTTGCTAGAATTTTTATTCCATTTTAAGTGAAATATCTTCAGCTGCTGAGGAAAATAGGATTTTTACTTTCTCATAGGTGAGCAGAGTTTTCCAGGGGCTGATAATCACTCTGAGGTGCCTGGGGGCTGGCACTGCTGTGTTTTCAGCAGAAGCAGAGTAGGGCCATTACTGAGTATGTCACACGTCAGCAATGATTCCTGTCCCTGGGAGCCCGCCATGTTACCTGTCACTGGTGTGCTTATTGCAAACTGGTGTTGCTAACTCTCAGAACATTTGGGGCCTTTCTTAAATCCCTGAGCCATTATGTAAGAATGATAACTTGGCATATTCAGTTTTTCTGGTTCTAATGGCTGCAGAGAAAAGCTAACAACAGAAACCTTAAAAGATGCTGGACTATGAGTCAAATGCAAAAAGGAACCCTAAATGCATTACTTAGGTTTGGGTTTTCTCTTACAGCAGAGGGTGGAGGAAGTGGTTCTGCCTTGTAGCTGGCAGGGTCCGAGCCTGGTCATATAAACTGCCTTCACCATTTGTCCTGAAACTATGAACAGCAAAAGATCTTCTCTATCCCATGAAGCCAGTGTGTGGTACGTGTATATCTGTGTGCAGGGGGCTGCAGAGCAGTGGGGGACTTGTGGCCTAATGGGAAGCAAGTTAAGTTCCTCTCTTAAGTCAGCCAAACACTCCTGCTATTCCTCAGTTGTCTGACTTAAGAGAATCTTACGGAAATAAGATTTATTTTGGGAAGGTCAAAGCCTTTCCTTGCAACTTTATTTTCATAATATTGTCAAAATACTTCAGCAAAAGTTGAGATACTTTAGAAAAAAAGTAATTTTAAGGAAAATAACATGTTATTTTCTAATTTTATTTTATTTTTTACTACTTTGGAGTATCTGTCCCAAAGTAATGGTGTGCTCTGAGAAAGAGACAATTTTTTTCTTAGCTCTCTTGCATTCTGGTGAGGACTACACTCAGAAAAGGAAATTTTCCAGACAAAAAGCCTTCTTAACTTAAATTCACCTGGAAAAAATGTACCTAGTAGGAAGTCCTGTCTTAACAAGCCAGGATTTCAAGGGTGGCTCTTATAAAGGTCTTGTAAATCCCATTTTCAAATCTCTTGAAACATTAATTTGCCTTTACCTACATAGACTCTTTATAACTGTGCTGTAATATTATTATTTAATACCTAGCTTTTGTCATTCTCATCTTTTCAGAACCAGCAGGGACAAGTCTGTGTGTAGGTTTGATAACGAACCTTGGCTGTGCTACACTGCAGGCACTGGGAGTTGCATGTTCCAGAATAGTGGTCTTTGCAGAGAAATCTGTTTCAGACATGTCTCCGTGCACTCTTCAGCCATGGTGGCCACTTAAAGAGTGAGGGTCTGAACCGTGGTGTCCTGGTAGTGGCTTTTCTGTCATTGGAGCAGCTGTGAATTGGAGCAGAAAGCGTTTCTTGTACCATCATTCCCAAGGCAGGCAGGCAGGCAGGTACTTGCTTGTCTTGATGAGGCTGTGCCACATGTGTTGTATTACCATGCCAGAATAAATACACTTCAGGTCTAGACAACAGTAAAAGGCTCTGTAAGTGTCACTGGAAGTAGGCAGATGGGGAGGCTCGTGCTTCCACAGATGCTGCTCCCAACCTCAGATGCCCTCTGGAACATTAGGAGTGAGTTTGCTGGAGGGGAAGGAGAGATGGCTTCTTGCATGGTTGGTATATTTTACTTTTACCCTCAGAAAATCCCCTTTATTAAGCCTGACACCTTTTCCTGTAAGGTGGATGGATTGGTCGCACTCCTAGATGAGGAAACTGGCTTGCCAGTTGTTCCCATTTCATGCAGGGAACTGGGGGGAAAGCCAAGAGCACGTCCTGAATTTGGAAGCTGCACCTATCCCAGCTCTGGCTTTGCCTTGGTGGCTGCCTGCTGAAAGCAGAGGAGCCAAGGGGCTCTGCTGGCCAGCAGGCTGGCTTGCTGCCCACCTCAAAGGCCTGGCTCAACTGTGATCTGCTGCCCTCAAAACTTGGGTCATGCCTCAGGCAAAGCCATCGTTATCTACCGTGGATTAATAACCTCAATTACTGGAGCCCTGTGGGTCAGATCTTCCCCGTGCTGGCTGCATTACAGCCCTTTAATCTGCTTTCCTCTCTCTCATAACCTCTGAGCCCAGAGGGATCAGCAGGCGGGGGAGATCTTCTGCCTTCCAGCGCGTTTTCCCGTGATAGGGCTGCAGATGTGAAACAGCTACCACAGCTGGCAAGGGAACTTGAACCCATCAAGGAGGTACACCCAGAAGGTGCTTCTGCAGCTCTCAGCTTCAAAGGACAAAGGTGGCAACATCTGAAAGTTTGCCATGAACTACATCTGCAAAAAAATCACAGCACCCATCCTATGGGGGGCTGGAAATCAGATTTGGTCATCTGGGTAAGGGGCTGCATGGCTCCTGTGGGGGGAACATACCCCTAAATTCCTTAATGTTTTCTGAGCAGCTGGGTAAAGGTAAGGCAGGAGTCTGGATTTCTAAAATGCTTCCCTCACTGGGTGTTTCCTTCAAGGAAAAAAGGGCAGGTCTCATCAGTGGGGAAATTGCCAGTGAAGAGAGACTGAACTGTGCAGTACTGGACATGCTTCTAAACTATCTTGAAAAGCAAGGGGATGAAGAAGAGACAAAGTCATTAGAGTAAGAGAAACAGAAGTGGACAGGAAAGAGCTGCAGAAGGATTTCTTGATATGGAGCATCTGCTGAACTAACAACAGTATAAACTAGGGAGCAGTGCAGGGTAATGCACCCATTGATGAAATCCAAATATATGGGGGGGGTGTGTGTGTGTGTATAAAAATGATATATATGTATATAAAATCTGTGGTCATTCATGGTAAGAGTTGCTACCGGGGCCCATTTCCTCACTGGAAAAAGACCACAGAGAAAGTGTGACTCTGTCTGGAAGTGCTAGCTTAGCAGATGCAAGCAGAAATTATTGGAAAAGGTACAGAAAGCAAATAGGAGCTATCATCCTGCTGTGCTAGAAACCCCTGGAGCACTCGCGCCTTGAGTACGGTGTGCAGCTCCAGTTATCCTGTCTCAGAAAAGATGTGATAGAAGTAGAAAGGCACAGGAAACAGCGACAAGGTCAGTGGAGCCTGAAGAGTAGCTGCTGCCCAGGGAATGATGGAACAGATTAGGCATTTTCAGGTGCCTGCAGAAATGAAACAATTGAGGAAGGAAATACAACAGAGGTGTATAAAACCATGACTGTTATGGAGAACATAAAATTACTATTTCACAATATAATCTTATAATGCTCACCTTATAATTTAAGGTGAGCATTAAATGGAACTATCGAGAAGGAGTTTTAAACTAATAAAAGCTTTTTCCTGCCACATGATTAACCTGTAAAACTCCTTGCCAAAAGATAGTGAGGAGGCCAATGGTATTACTGGTTTCTAAAAATGAGTTTGGAATATTTGCTCTCAGAAGGTGTGTTGTATACTTTATCCATGGTAGACCTTCCAGCAGAATCTTTGCCTTATAATGAGTGCAATTTTTTTACTGATCAGGAAGAGGCTAATCCTCTCATTAAATCACCAGAATGAGGACTGACAGATGATTCCCTACTTGTCCACAAATTTATTGTGTGACTTTCAGCAAACCCCTCAACTTTGTGTCGCAGTTCCCACTGTCTCTGGTGTGATTGTTCTGTGCTTTGGTGGAGCTGGGTGCAGTGGTAGCCGTACGTGGCTGGTATGTCCCTGAAGCAGACCCCACCATACCTCCTTGCCAGCAGTGCTCTGCTTCATAAAGAAGGGGAAAAGGGTAAGCAGAAGTACCCAGAGAGCACAGTGGTGACAGTGGTTTGCACTGCAAAGGGCTGTAGTTTTTGGCCCACTGGTAGATTTTGCTCAGTCAGCTCTTGCAAAGAAGGGTGTTGTGGAGTGGTTCTGTGCCACGACTGAAGAATATATGATCACTGATCACATATGGACCCACGGAGTGAGCATCGAGAAATGAGCACCAAGTGCAAGGAGTTTTGTAAATTTACAGAGAGAGGGGCAAGGTCCAAGATCTGCATCAGCACCAGCTTGGACAAAGCTCTTGAGGTTAATGGGCCCTTGCTCGTCATATCCGCCTGTGAATGTGGCCAGAAAATACAAGGGCAGAGACTTGCAAAAAAAACCAATCAACCAACCAGAAATAACGCAACTGCACAAGCTGTTTGCCTGTGTACCAGTCACAATGTTCAAAGAACTACCAGTCAGTATGGGTGAAAACAGAACAGCATGGACTCAGCACCTTGAAAGATTACTACTGTCTTTGTATTAACACAAGGAAATTACCTTTCCTGGCTAGTCTCTTCTTTGAGCTTTTGTAGATTTTCTTTCTTTTTTGGCTTTTGTAACTGGTGAACTCATACACATTATGCTATTTTAATACTTAGCAAAGAGCCTTGTCGGCTAAATCACCTTATTTTTCTCTGATCAGAGCGCAGTACATTCCTCTTTTTAGTAAAAAGTATTAATTTAAATTCCATAATCCTAAACATATTCTCATTTCTGTTCAGTGTTTCAGAAGGCCAGTGGCGTTTTAATTTAATAAGGGAGAAACACACGTGACGCTGTGTTCCCTGTAAATGTCTTCTGACCTCAATGAGGCTTTCACAGCTTTCTTTGTGTTCCAGCTAATGCAATCCCTGCTTTTATTCAAGCACACTATCATTTCTAATACCTGTGTTCTACTAGTGGCTAAAAATTTAAATATCTGTAGCACTTTTACGGTAACTTTTGAGATGTTATTTGCATCATTATTTAGTACTGCAAGCTCATCAACGGAGCCATAGTGAAATTTATGCATTATGTCCATTGAACTATTGTTTGGGTACATGCTGTCCCTCTGCACTGAAATAAATTTTATTTTGGTTTACCCCATTTTCACATTGATAAAATGAGTTAACATGTCTAACAATGTCTCTATTTATGTCAGCTCCCTTTATCTTTTCAAATTCTTTAAGCTTTGTTTACTGGGCTAAGATTTACCTAATTGGGTACACGGTAATACTGAATATTTTGGGGCATGTAAACACTTGGGTCATATGCATCACAGTTCTTCCTTTACCATTTTTATGTTTCCATTTTGCTGTTTAATTTCTTATGCCTACTGAATTTGAAAGAACATGTGCTTGTTGCAGTCCTTATGGCCCTTCTTTGGAAATGTAAGGTAACATTCGTTCTTTTCACTGCTTTGAGTCTGCCCTCCTTTCCTCTAATGTGAGTCAGGAGTGTGCCCCACAAAAGCTGGATTATCAGCCTTGCTGCAAGGTGATGGAAGCTCCCCAAAGAAATGGGGATTATTTTATCAGTGGTTTTATGGGTTATTTTGAGGAGATTTTCCAAGAACAACAGCATTAGTTTAATGAACAGAGGCCTCAAAATTCAGCTACCTGTTGCATTTTCATTTTTTATGCTTACAAACCTCTGTATAGTGTCCAACACACTTGCCCTTGCATGTTCATGTGATAAATCTGCCCATTCCCATGCTAGCTTGATATGTATAATGTCTAAGTGCAACTCTTCCCTTGTACCCAGTGCTGCACTTCAGTCCTGGTGTCTCTAAATGAGAGCCCCCTCATTTACAGCTCCATGTTGGCTGCTAAGCAAGGAGGGCAGCTTGACTTTGGATCTCACTGTACTGTCCTTGATCTGGCAGATCCAGAATTATTCTCATCTCAAACATGCTGCTGATGCATTTGCAGAAAGAGGACTATTATTTTTTGTGCTATTACCAAAGTACCCAAGAACCACCAGTTCTGTTTTAGGGCTTCACTGTGCAAACTGCTTCTGGCCTTGTTCCAGCAGGGCTACAGGCTTGCTCTCTGATGATCAGGTATAGCAGAGGACTGAAGGACAACTCTGGGTGAAGGGGAGAGGTAACAGCTGTAGTCTCAGTTTGGTATCTGCCTTGACATGGCACTGTAGTCTTTCATTCTGGCTGTGGAGCAGGGATTGCTGAGGAGTGCGATGGAGCAATGATCCTGGGTAACTGGGAACATGGAGAAGGGCAGTTTCATTTAGCTTCTTGATGTGACTTGGTGCATATGCAAGGTCCTGTCTAAAACAGCTTACAAATTAAGACAGAGAGAGTGATGATTTTTCAGCCTAAGTCACAGCAGACAAAAAAACCTGAGTTTAGCATGAATCCCAGGGATTAGTTAGTAATGCCTTCCATCCTTCTAACAGTCCTGAACTGTATGCTACTGGTTTTGCTTCTAGCTAAGTGCTATTTTTCAGCATATGAAGTAGAGTTGACTGGAAAATAAGAGCTACCATTTCATGAAACATTTAGCATTTTAACTGTTTTCCTTTTTTATTTTTTCCTATTCTATTCAAGAGTAAAACTGAAACTGCGGAGTATTTATTGAGGGCATGAAAGACTCCAGGTGCTCTCAAAAACACTAGTTTTGCCACAAATGCTTGATAGATTCTCACACCTAAACGCATTTCTTTTGTTATGCCTGGTTTATGTGCCTTAATACTCTGATCTAGATGTTAACATCTAAGTCTGTATCCCCACTCTTGCATCTCTTTGAAGTGCTGGCCAGAAGCCTGTTACATCCTAGAGTTCACTCTCTGGAAAAAAGTCCATCTCATGAGCTAGTCAGAGACACTTCTGCCGGGTATTAGGAGAAACAAAAGCAGAGAAAGATTTGAAAGGTGGTGTGTGAGTAGGTAATCCTGCTTGAGCACAAGGTGATGCAGTTAGAAAATCACCCTTATGCTGGGTTCCTATTTGTCCCAGTGGGAGTTGCTTTTTAGTGCAGTTATTAGAGTTTACTCAGGTGAAAGAGTTCTTTTGAATAGCTTTTGTATATGATAGTACTGTTTTGTCGAAGGAGTTTTTCTGTGCTCCTGTGCTTTCCAGCCTCGTGTGGTGGGTTTTGTGTAATTTCATGAATTGGAGACAGTTCGAAGGAGAGCATCTTTCCCTAACCATCGTTGCATGTGAAATATGTGCTCTACCCTTCTCTGTGCAGCACCAACACTGAGACTTGAGTCTGCAGCGCCGTAACAGTGACAGTTTAAAAATGGGTAAAAAAGAAGGTACCTTGAGTTTCAATGGAGCACCCTTTGTAGGAGGCTGGTATGTTGGGGTTTGTAGGTGGAAATACGGAGGCTCCTTCGTTTATAGCGCTTTCATAAAGGAGCACCCCTCTCTGGGCACCCGCACGCACCGGTGATTTAAGACCAGAGGTGTGTCTTCTTCCCGGCCACGTTGCCGGTCCCGTGGTTCCAGCCCCCAGGGGACGCGGGAGGGCCGCGCTCGGTGCCTCCGTACGTGGTGCTTTCTGTCGCCGGGGACAGCCGCGGGCACCAACTCTGCCCGGCCCCGCACGGCGGCCCCGGCGCTGGTGGGGCGG
>WEIT01010485.1:646869-685979 GCA_013389985.1 Dryoscopus gambensis | reverse complement strand
GCCTCCGCCTCGCCGGCGCCGCGCACAGGTGGCCGGGATGGGCTGGGCGCTGTCCGCGGTGCTGACCCCGCCGGGCTTTCCCGGGAGCGAGTCCTCGTGAACTCGGCATCCCCCACACGCGGGTCCCCTCCGGCCGCAGCATCCCCACCCGCTGGNTGGCCTCCACCCCACCTCACCCCACCCTACTCTGTGCTCAATCCCGCCGGGAGCCCCCACCCACACAGAACCCCCACGTGTGTCTTTTGTCCTCATAGAGATTCCTACATCACACATGACCTTCATTATTGTTTCCCAACCCACCTGCAGCCCACTCAGGTCCTTTTTCTTTGTATGGGACCCCTCTATCGCCTGTCCCACCTGGAACCCCCAACTGTGGCCTCCATTACCACCTGGCCAATATGGGGATGGCCTTACGCAGAGTGCCAACGGCCCTACACAACTCTGGGGTTGGCCCCACTGAAAGAGCTCTCCGTCCTTTGTGTTTTTGGTAGAAGTAATGTCGCAGTGTTTTTGTGGTGGAAGATGTTGAATGTGTTTTTGAGTGGGGATGTTCTTAGAAGCAAAGGGAAGTCCCTGCCTGCTCCTGATGGGGGGCCAGGAGGCTCCCAACTCCTCTCCCAGCTCCTATCCTGTTGGGGAGAGAGTATTTCACTAGGACGGGAAGGATGTAGTGGGATGAATTTCTGAACAATATTCCTGATCCTAAACACTTTCCCTAAGCACTTTTTAAAGAGGGGAATAAGTGCATGAGTGCCTTGATTTGGTGTGGTACTACCTCTGAGTTTTAGGATGGTCTGGTTGAAGCTTTTTAAGTGGTGTTTCTGCAGTTTCTTCTGTGCTACATGTGTTTCTTTCATGAATCTGACTTTCTCTATGACACTAGGTAAATGCCTATGGAAAGAAATCCTGTGTTATTGTTGTTACTATTATTAAGTACTGTAGAAGCTACTAATTGGATGCTCACAAGGACATCTTTTAGTGTATTCTTCCCTAATGCTTGTGCTGGGGTTTTTTTGCATGATCTTGGTCCTAGAAGTGGAAAATGTCTATTCCTCCAGTGAAAATGCTCTGTGTTGTCTCTTGAAAGGCTGTTGTTGGGGGAACACTGTTGCTGAGGTAGCCCGGATTCCCTTATGGCCTTGCTAAGGAAAAGCTGTTAATGGTTATAGCCACCCGTTTATGCCTCAGTAGTCTCTTCCCTCCCATGACATTTTTGTGTGCAAGTTGCTGTCTGTGACAAGCTCATGGCAACAGGGGAATCTTTGGGAGAGAACGCTGAGAGAATGCTGAACTCCCATCAAAGCCTGTTCTGCCCTGCTTTGAAGAACGATATGATAAATAAGTAGAATAAACTGTGGCTGCATTTGGACACACACTAGTCTCTTTTCAGTGAAAAACTATAGTGGAGTTTTCTTCATAGTGCTATGTGTGACTGTTTGTTTTGTGTCTTTTGGAAACCTGGAGCAGTAAAGAGAACAATAAACTACTGGTAAAAGTGGGGTGGTGCTCAGGCCATGGGGGATGCTAGACTGTAACTTCAGTGAACTAGAAGTCGATGATAGTGTCCTAATAGTTTCCTGGCAGAGCTAGTTTGGCTTTACAGGTGGATCCTGTGCTGGAGTGTGCTTGATGCATATGTGGTGCCCTGAGCCTTTTCTTATCTCCCCCGCTCTGGTGAACAATACTGAACATTGCGTAGTCTTTGTATTTCCCGATGCTGTGCTCTAAGGAGACAGTCTATGGGAATGATCTCCTATTGTTATTGCCAACTGAGTTTATTTTCCAGGTACTAGCCCCATGCCACCACAAGCCTGAGCACTCCAGATGGGGTCTGTTGCTTTGAATCAGGATGCTAAAATACATTCCCTTTTCTTGGCTGCGTTTTTCCATTTTCCATAAAGGTTGGGGTTTATGTTCTTGAAGAATGTGCAATAAAATTCAAAGCTTCCACCTATAAAGGGGTCACTGTGGACTGGGCCTGCTGGAGGAGAAATCTCTTTTCTACTTTTTCAAAAGGTGAGCATGCCCTAGGAGACAGGTGTATACGCTGGCAACAACCCTAAGGTGTAGTGGTGTGTCCAGCATGGCACTGTGGGGTCAAGCCAGTCAGAGATGTAAACCAACAAAAGGATTATACAATTACGGGAGTGGAAGGACTGTGGGAACGTGGACTGCAACAGCGGTGGCACAGAGTACTGTGAACTACTTACGTGCCCTTGATCCTCTGATCTGAAGTTATTCTGACAGATTGACCAAGCCTTTTGCCTTCCTCATATCTATGTTTTATTTAATGCAAACAAGTCATAAGGATGTAAGCACACGTTTAAAGTCAGATTCATATTTGTGTCTTGTGCTGACTCGGAGCCTTAGACCACTCCTGATTCTGATAGAAGCTAATGCATGATTCTTCAAAGAGAAACAGTGAAATATTGAAGGTAGTTGTATAGTACTGTACAGCTCTGTTGTGACATTAACAAAAATACTAGCAAGATTTTTGTTATTGTTATGTGAAGACCTCTCACCGCTTTACTTTAGCTAACTCTATCCTGTTGTTTTCTTAGGCTCCACTTCTTAGGTGTGCAGGCCTTGTCTCTGTCTGTGCAGGGGCAGGCTGTGGTTGTTTGAACAGCAGCTTGCAAAATGGGGCTTAATGGGTCTCCAAGCCACCACAAAAGTGCAAGTAATTCATAGCAATGCAGAGTAAGAGATTTATCCTACTCCTTTGTGAATTTCTTTACAAGTATTTTAGCACAGCAACATCCTGTATCATCTTTCAGGTGCTTCACTTGTTATCTTAGTTTCAGAGTTTGCAAGCTGACTGATTGTATTGCACGTGCAGAGATATTTCCCTTCTTGATGGTGCAACCACAGTTAATTTTGTTAAGTGGTTTTTTCTTTGATTTGTTTTCTTTGCTAACACTTTTTTTCCCTTTGCTGAGGAGGTGTGGTTTGCCAGTCCAGATTTTTTTTTGCTTTTTGGCTTCCTAGCCAACATTACGAAACAGATAGCTACTACACTGTTAAGTTCAAGGTAAACAATAAATAATGACTGTATTGTTGTTGTAGCTGTGAATAGAGTTGTGAAAAAATATTTTGGGTGACCTGTACCTGGTTTGCAGCCACTTTGATGCAAAAGGCCCTGTGCCCGTGGGCTGCAGCATGGAGATTTCTGCTAGTGAGTGTTTCAGTCTTCCTCCATAAGGATTTCTTACTTGGCTCTATGAGTGGCTTTGTCTCATGCCTGTCCTCCCCTTGGCTCCTGTACAGACTCTCCTGTGGGATGCATCCTTGCTAAAACCACCAATATTTCTCACATCAACCAGCAACAGCATTCAGCAGCAATGCATTTTCAGCTTTATTTTCAGTAGTAGAGGTTTGGTTGTATCCAGAGACTGATCCATTCTCAAACATCTATAAGAGTGCTTCTCAGTTTAAGTCCCTATTTTGCAAATTGATGCCTTCAGTACAAATTAAGCTCATATTGAAAGTAAATCCTGAACTTGGCTTCCATGGGTGTCTCACATTGGTGAAATCTGGAGATGCTCCTGGAAATATGCTGATTGATGCTGGCTTTATGGCAAATTAAAATGATGTCTGGCACAATATGTCTTCGTATTTCTCCAGGCATCACAACACTAAGTTTGGTATTTGGGACAACAGGACCAAGCATTCTGTCTAGGTAGGAAGGGTCAGGCTATGCCTTTGCCATTAGCCAATCTGTTGCTGCCCATACACATCTTTGCATTTGCCCTGGGACTATTTGGGGCACTGTCATAATGTGTGTGCATGTGCAAGACATCTGCAGATGCAAATGGAATCACACACATAGGAGGTACAATTGCATATTCAAGAATAGTATTTGGCTTATCAGCAGAACAGGCGCTCCTTGGTTTGCTTGTGCAGTCATCCATCTACATTTTATTTACATACACTAGTTCTTGAAAATTTCCCACTACTGTTTATTCAAATAAACAGCAAGTTACAGTGCACAGCAAATACTGCACAGTTCAGCTTCAAATGCCTGGAAGCAGCAGCTCTGTGTATGTGAGCGACAGACAGTGAAACCTGCAGTTCCTTGCTGAGTTCAGGGAGTGCAGAGAGGCTTTGATGTGTGGCAGCTCAGAGTGTGGATGTGCATTGCTGGTGGGAGAGGGGAATGGTGGCTCAGTGGTGCTGAGCTGGAGCTGGGAGTGGGTCGCCAGGCTGAGAAGCACTTGGATCTGACTGGGGGTCATCAGCACTTTTTCCTTCCTGCACTGGGTGTCTTGCCCATCATTCTCTGCCACTGTTCCTGCACATATTTTGCTTCGGCTCCCTGTTTTGTGTTTTTGGAAAAGTAACTGTTGCTGACCAGTGGAAATTAAGTACCTGTACTGTTCTGGGATAATGCCTATTGTTGACACTCATATGCTAGTGGAAAGAATACCTTTGTCTGATTTAGTTTAATTCACCTGGGAAATGAATTAAACAAAACTCTGAAAAATCTTTTTATTATAACAGGAGCACTCCTCAGGGGTATTATTCAAGAATAGCTATAGGATTTTAAATCCACACTTTCCTTTATTCTGAAGTAACCCTCTCATGAAGACGTTGGCTAAGCATCTCTCCTGGAAGCCCATAGTGCTTTTGGATCTTCGTAAAAAAATCTGTTCTGACTGAGCTAGAAATGATGAATTTTTTAGCATTTTTATTTGGTGAAATTACTTGGTTTCTATCATACAAAAATTCCAGAGATATAAATGATAATGAAGTTAGTTATATGCATATAACTTCTTAAGGTGCTTGCAGCCAGTTCTGTGTAGTTATGCAAAGGAAAGACTTTGATATTATGCAGGATTTTATTTTTCAGTTTGCAATAAAGGATTTCATAAATCCGCAAAAGAAATGCAGGTCCAGGAACTCTGGGGGTATAAAGTGGCTTAGCAATGCATAGCTGTCAGCCAGATGTCTGAGGTTACAGAGCTGGGCATCTGGAATTGCTGGATCTTCACTCAGTCTACTGAATACTGAAACTTGTCTGAGTCCTACCAGAGCATCACTGATATTGAATCATATTTGGAAAATGTTTTACTTTCTGTGAAAGAGCAAGCTCAAGCAAAATAAGAGTAATTTGAATTTTCTTAAGTACCTGTAATCAGGATGATAAACAGTACTCTGAAGCAGAGGTTGGCTGGTTTATGGCACTTCTCACCTGAAGGTTTGCATGGCTTTGTAAAGGAATAAAGCTTAACTTCCTTCACTTCCCAATCTCAGCCAAGAAAAGAGTTTGTCTGAGATTAAACACCATGTACACTTGTGATGTGTACACAAGTTGTAAGTTTTATGGGAAATGTTAACTAACAATACAACAAAATAATTTTTCAGCTTTTTTATTGGTTTTCCTGAATGACTGTGTGTATAAAATACTGTCTTCTGTGTTGCTGTTTTTCCACTTGAAGAGTAACAAAAGAATCTGGGGTCAAAGGCAGTTATTTAAAGTTGATGACTTTCAGAGCAGATGCTTTCAGCTTAAGAGCTGTGTGACTGTCGTTAGGTCATGTCCACTCAAAGACCAAGGAGTATTTCCAGAGACAGGTCTCAGCTCACTGAACCATCTAAGTGCATATTTAACTATGCATGCACCTAGTCCCACTTCAAGACAGTCACATGCTTGAATACTTACCAGAACCATTGGTTTAGATGAGTGGTATGTATCATCCTTAAAATTCTTCTTGTTTTCCCTGTCCACAGATCATTGACAGTAGGCTTGTTTTCTGTTTCCAGCAGATCCCTCTGGAGGTATTTCACAGCCTTCAGTTCCCAGATGGAAAGCTTGTTCATTAAAGAAATTTAAATCTTCCTGCTTTGTTTGTGAGAGTGATCTACTTCTGGCTCACTGAACTTTGTCTCAAAACCAAGCCACTTGTCTTCCTGTAGCCCGTTCTGCTGCTTTCCAGAAGGAACCTGTTTAATTTTTTACCAAACTAACGCTAGTTTAAAATTTTTTAGTCCAGGTTGTACATATATCATCAAAAGTTTGGCATGGTCTGAAAACTAGATGAGATTTCTTCTGGAATATAGATTTTTTTCAGCTGTAAAAGACCTCTAAGATTATTGAGCACAACTGTTAACCCAACACTGCCAAATCCACAACTAAGTGCCACATCTGCATGTCTTAAATACCTCAAGGAATGGTGACTCCACCACTTCCCTGAGCAGGCTGTTCTAATGCTAAGCAACTCTTTCAGTGAAGAAATTTTTCCTAATATACAATCTAAAGCTCCCCTGATGCAATTTGAGGCCATTTCCTCTCATCCTGTCACTTGTTACTTAAAGGAAGAGACTGACCCTTACCCTTCTACAACCTTCTGTCAGGGAGTTGTAGAGAGCAATAAGGTCCCCCCTGATTCTCCCTTTCTCCAGGTTAAACAATCCCATTTCCCTCAAGCACTCCTCATAGGACTTGTTCTGTAGACTCTTCCCCATCTCTGTTCTGGAGCTGGACAGAGCACCTCAGTGTCTTTCTTGCAGTAAGGGTTCCAAAACTGGACACAGGAATTGAGCTGTGGCCTCATAAGTGTCCAGTACAGGGATGATTGCCTGCCCAGATGCCATGATAGTGCACAAAGCTTTCAATTGTGTGAATAGATGTTTGCTTAAAAGGCCTTTAAATAATTCTTCTTCCCCTCAGAGGAAAAGAGATGTGTAATGTTTAATAATAAAAATAGTGTTTCTTCCCATAGCCTGAAATGGCATGGAAGGAGGTAATCATGTTTTGTATGGCAAAGCATTTTTCTAAATGGCATGTTTATGCCTTTCTAGCATGGTGGCTGCGATTGGCTGCTGGACCGATTTGCATGTGCTAAATTGCAGTCCTGGGGATCTGTGAAAACAACCCAGCAAAGCCAATCTCAGCTGGGAGCATGGAAGCTGCTGCTAATTTTGTGATGAGCCACCCCCAGGCCCAGCATGAGTCATTATCATTGTTTTGTTTTCCAGAAGTCGGTACCAAATGCTTCCAGGATCCAAAGCGTGGATTATCTCTGGAATTGTGTTTGTTCCCTCAAAGCTTTGTTTGCTCCAGATAAGAGGAAAGAATAGGAAAAAAAATCTGTTTTAAAAAAACCTGAAATAATTGTTTCCTTATTAGTGTTCTCTTCCTGCTTTTAATGTGCATTCACAGCCATTTGTTCACTTGAAAACTCACTTGTGCATAGCCCAGCCATCACTGCTCAGTCCTAATCGGTTTGCTTTGTGCTGCCAAGGGGATGGGGGGGCAACATTAAGTACAGTAAGATGAGGCAACTTGACTGAAGTCATTGTTTGGCTCTTGCAGAGCTGAGCTGAGGAGTTTCTGCTGTCCCTTCTATTTATCATGCTGGTTTCTTAGTGTTTTTATGAAGCCACAGCTTCGTGTGGGACCAGCTAGGGCATCCATTTGCTGTAGGTCAGGAGTCTTTGATCTCAGGAGTGCACTGGCCTGATCCACAGGGTGTTATACCTGATGCCCACTTGCTGGGGTTGCTGGTCCTCTGGAAGATAGGACAAAATGTTGAGACAATAAAAGCCCCTGCCCTGTGCTGGAACTGTGACAAACAGTCAATTTGTTCCCAACTTTTAGCTCTTATTTCAGGCTGTCTCCTCAAATAGACTTCTTTCGGGTGCCATGGACTGTGCGAGTGTACCTGCAGGGACTGTGTGTGGGATGCAGAGGAAATGCTGGGTCCTGCAGAGGAAAGGTCCAGGAGTAGGAAAATGCATGTGTGTGGGCATATAGAAGCATATAGAAGCGATTTAAATTCAAAACTTCAACATACAGTGGGTGGAAAAGACATGGACAGAGTGGGAAGCCTACATGAGCATGGGAGTGGAATAAGGAGCTGAGAGCACTGAAAAAGAGGAATGGAGAAAGGGGAACTTCTAGTGAAACTGGCTTAAAAATGTAGCTAAACGTGCTGTTCTTGCTTTGTGCGCAAGAGTACCCGATCTGGTGTTCCCTCCTCTGCCTTACTAATTTTCTGGATGGGGAGGTCTGCTGGGAGGATCCAAAGTATGTCCAGAGGGAGGGACAGGCAATAGCAGTCTTCCTTATGGGGCCAGAGATGGAGCTGGACATACTTACACAGAGCATTCAAACTGGAAAAGCACCAGAATCAAAAGTGTCTGTGACACTCCATATAATGAAGTCTCTCTATGATGTTGGTGTGTCTGCAGGTAACCACTGGAACAGTATTGCAATGTCCTCCGTGCTGCAAGTTCCTTCTCAAGTTCTGGATTTCCTCTCTTATTGCAATGTGAGATGAAAACCAAACCAAAGAAAATAATGATTCTACTGCTGGTGGGACTGGACAGCCAATGTGCTGCCACTGCTTTTCTGAGTCGCTGTGTGACTTAGCGTTGCCATTGTTTGCTCTCTTCTGTGGCTTTTTGGTGGTGGAGAGAGGGGCACGTGAACCTATGTTGAATCGCAGCAGTGAAATTCAAGCACAGACCCTGACAGACTGGGACACCTTCCTATGTCCCACAGCGTGGTGCTCCCCTTGCTCTCAGTTCTGCATGTCCAGGCCCTTTACTTCCCTGCTGCTTGAGTTTAGAAATAGCATAGGGTGTGTCCTGGGTGGTATATTTGTGAGGCTGGAGGGACTCTTAGGTGTTGTTTTTGAACGGCTGATTTATGCTCGGTGCAAGCAGGGTATAATCTTTGTAAATATTCAGTTGGTTGATCAGACAAATATATATATATAAATATTCACATATGGCTTTATGTCCTGTGGCTGTGCTTGGGTGTTCCTCTCTAATAACTGTAATTTACCTTTAATGGATAAGACAAAGAAACCTGGTCTGCTTTTTCCTCTGTTTCTGTGTTTGCCTGGGTTTCTGTGATGAATCCTTTGCTGTGCACACCCTTAACCTGAAGAGGCAGTTGTGGGAATATAAATCATGCTCTCAGATGCTTGCAGGCTGCTCAGCAATGAAATGCACCTTCCCTGCCCCGCCTTTCCTGCTAAATGGCTGACACACATCTTGCCACATCTGTTTCTGCCCTGCAGCTCCTTGGTTCACAGCACCTTGGCTGAGAAGGTGATATGACTGTGTTTTAGGGTTGGTTGGGGGCTTTGTTTTTGAGGTTAGAAAAGGTTAGAGTTAGAACAATCAAATTTCTTCAGATGGTGTGTGAAGCATGAATAAGGAGGGCAATTAAATGGGAGCGTTCCTTTCCTGAGGAAACACTTTAGTGAATGAATTTCGCACTTGTTTGGCATTTCTGGCAGGTGGTGGGTCTTGCTGAGAGCACTCCCATGAGAGCTTCTCTCCTACTGATCCACATCTCGTGCCCTTTGGGTCGATACTTCTCTGTCTAACATGCTGTCTGGCAAGGGATGCTTCCACCTCCCAGAGAAGGTCAGGAAATACACTTTCTAAATAATTGTCTGCTAAATATAAAAATTCCCAAACCAGAGGCTTTTCTTTGTTAGTAGTGGGGAAAAAACCAACTCAGAACTGGCAGAAAGATCCAGACAGGGACACTGCTTTGTGGAATAGCCACGGGTGCCTTTTGGGGACTGTGCTGAGGGCTGTCCTGGCATAAGGCTGTGTCTGCTCAGTGGGGAGAGTTCACTGCTTATGTGCATGTCCACTGAAGAAAAGGTTTTCAATAATAAAGTCATGTTTTGACAAGGGACTGGCAGGGTGCAGAGAGAAAAATGCAGAGCCCTGAAGTGTGCTGGGAAGGCAGTTATGGGTCTAATTCCCACCCAGAGCAGGGACAAAGGACTGGTAAATCCTGCTCACTCAGCCCGGAGGCTTCGCTTCTCTTTCTCTCCTGTCCCGCTGCTCACTCGTGTGAGCTCCAGACTCACTGCAAGTCTCAGACTCACTAAATTTTCCCTGCTGCTTCGTTGCTCCTGGTCTGTAGAAGGGGTAGACAGCACAGTGTTGGGGAGGAGAGAAAGGCATTGCATCTCCATTATTTATGGAAATGTAGTTCGTTTGGCTGGTAAAATGCTGCTGGGATTAAACACTGGAGGAATGATGTGCTTGTTACTCAGCAAGCACATGTTGCCCCACTAACTGCCAAAGGACAGTTGTCTGTTTTAGCACTTCTATAATTGCTCGTTAAGCTTTGAGACTAAGAGCCAATGTGCCTTACTCCCTACTTCTTCTCTGCTTTATCAACAGTGGTGTTGTGTTATAGAGACAGATCTTCGCTGGGTTTAGTGTAGCCTGGAGAGAATCATTTGGCGGGGGGGGGGAAGGGAAACCTCTCTGACAAAGTTACCAATAGACAGACATAGGGAGGTAGCATCAATTAACAGAAAAATATGAGAGCGATTAATCTGGGCCAGAATATAGTGTACACCTAGCCCAGTAGCCTTTCTCCATCCACATCAAACAGTTAGAAAAAAGTAAGAAAACAGCAATATGATGTGTACCCCAAATTCTCTCCCAGCTGCTAGCTGTTTTCAGCGTAGAAAATTATCTGAGTCAGTGGTGGTCAACCAAAGACGTGGTTCAATGTAAGTAAAAATTCTCAATGGATTTTTCTTCTGTGTTCTTCACCAGTCTCCCCTTGAGTTCACTTACATTTTTAGCATCATAGTGTCCTGTGGAAAGGATTTCCCCAGTCCTGTTACATGAAGAAGCCCCTCTTTTCCTTTGTTTTGAACTTAACTTCTGCTAGCTTGGCTTGATGCTTTCCAGAGACCCAGTACTGAACAAGACAGTGAATAATAGATCCCATCTTCCTCTCATGCTACTCCTGAGTGCAGAGACCACAAGCATACTCTTGCTAAGCTGTCTTTCACAGTTTGAAGAGTCTTGGGTCTTCTTGTTGCCTATCTCGAAACCATTCCCAGTTCTAGTAAATGCTTGTTGCAATGAGAGGAGCACAGCACTTGCCTCAAGTAAGGCATTGCTTTACTTTGTGCTCAGGGACTCCAAACCAGTGGGGTCAATTCAGCTGGAGAGACAGCAGTTGTCAAGTGGAGTACAGAAAGGAAGGCAGGCTGGTGAGTAGGCTGTTATGGCCAAATTATGAGTTGTGTAGCTGTCAGTCCCAACAAGCTTGTGATTAAAGTGGCATCTCAAGCTGTGGGTGGACACAGCCTCAGTGAGCCATTCAGCCACGTCAGGAGATGAGGATGGCCGTGCCGGAAACTCTGTGTGACGAAGCATGGGGGATCACCTTGAGACACGATTTCAGCTTTTGGATGCTTTGAGCTCTGTTCTGCCTGATGAGCTGTGCTGGCTGCCCATGGACCAGAGCAAGAGTGGGGGAGCTGGTTCCACTCTGATGTGAGATGCTGCCCCTCACAGCCTGAGGAGAGAAACCAGGATACCTGGGACATAACTGAGCTCCCTTCGTAGAATATCCCGAGTTGAAAGGGACCCACAGGGATCACGGAAACCCAACTCCTTTTTTAGTATACATCCGCATGGTAATATGAGCTGCCGCTTAAACCCCGTTGATTGCACTGACAAGATCTCCACTGACTGTAGAGGTAGCCAGGGAGAGTTGCTCAGTCTGACGTTTAGGCTGTGGGTACCTGCACGTAACTCCACCCTGGGTGCCACCACACCTTCCTCTGCCTTGCTGCCTGTCTGTACTGTGGAGACAATGCTGTCTTCGTTGCAAAGTACCTGTGGGTGTAACCCAGGACCTGTGTGGACAACTGAAGGACTGTAAGTCTCAAAGCTGTTTAATATTACTCTCTCGGTACACTAGAACTGGGGAAAGGGGCTAGGACTTTAGGTATTTAGCAGAAGATGCACCATGAGAATTTTAGAATTCAGTTGAAATTCCTCATTTGTGCTTTAAGAGGCATTTGAGACTCCCAGCCATTCAGTAAGCTCCCATTAAAAGCACATGCATTACAAATTTCTCATGTAAAAGTATTTAATGTTCAGTACGAGTGCAGCGCACCAGGGAGAATATGTTGGCTGCCTATTAAGAGAAACAGATGAAGGCAATTGCTTTCTAAGGGTTAAGTATGACCCGGTAAGCCAAGGCCTGCAGCGTTAGCAAGTGCCAGCCAGCAGCTGGAATAGGTCAGTGGCGGATAACAAGCGCCCTGTTCTTCCATTCCTCCAAAGAGAGCCTTGCTCAGTGATGGTTTCTAATGCTGAATCAGCAACAGCACAGAGGCCTCTCTAAAGGACTCAGAGTTAGTGGCTTCTGCACACTAAAGGTTAATGATGATATCTCAGGAGGCAGATTTCAGAGAAAAAAGGTTTGTTTCGCTGCTTGGGGTTTGCTTATCCTCTCCATGTTACCTGCAGCAGTGTGCTAACATATAGGCAAAGTGGGCTGTGACCTCAATCAGCTAGTTAATTTTAAGCCCGTGCTTAAGTGATTTGCTAAAACCGTGCTTACTCAGAGAAAGAAAGCAGACTGTATTTTCATTGCTTAAGCTAGGTCAATTAGAACATCTAAGTGATTTTAATGATGAAGAGGCATATTATGCTTTGAAAGAATTATTTAAATTCCCATGAAGAATATTAGTATCAGTCAGTATGTCTGATTGATAGCCATGTTCATACTTTGATAATAACCCTCTCAAAGCTGCTTGAAATACTGTACTGTGCATTTACATTTTTATCTCTGTATTTTTAAGATGAGCAGAGCTCATTAAACCAAAGTATTTTTATACCTTGTGTCAATAGAAAATATTCTTTTAAATGTTCAGAAGGAACTGGTTACAGAAATATGGGAAAGAGAGAGAGAGAGATTATTTGCCTTTCGTGTTCAGTACATTCTTCATCCTTTTGCTTTTTGATGACTAAACTGTTCTGTATTTGCAATTGAAAACTGTTGATTGGAAACTCTTGTGAGACTAACATAAATGGGGCTTGATTTTGAAAAATACATTCATGATCGTTTGTCTAATTTGTGTGTGCAATTAGCGTGATTGCCACTGGAAATGGCCATCTGAGAAGACTGTTGGAGACTTCTGCCTTTTTCTGATGTTTTCTCTCCCTCCTCCAGAAGGTGCCAACTTCTATGATGTCTAAATATTACCCATGGAAGTTTAATTTGGCAATATGTTTATTGATATCCTTTCATCTCTTACCTCTCCACTTTCAGGTGTTTGTTAAAAGGCTGAGAATGATTATTCCCTTCTGCTTCCTTCTCAAGTCCACTTGACGCAATGTAAAAGAGGTTCTTTCATCTAAGCTGTTGATCTTGCAATTTAGAGAGTCAGACCTCACGGGCATCTCTGCAGGCTCTTAAATGGCCATAGTAATATTTAAGCAGTTTCCAGGCATGCACAAAGGATTACAGCTCTCATCTGTGAGGTCTCTTACTCCCTCCTGAGGAAACCTGTGCTCGCAAGGGACATTTATTAGTGACAAGGTGGGATTGTTTCATTTTGCTTTGTTTCAAACGTGATAAATTTAAAAGGTACAATAGATGAGTCTCTAGAGTGTTCCCTTCAGGGAAGCTGAGAAACCTGGTTCAGGTTAGGGATTTGAACTGCATGTCAGCTCAAGACATCTTTGAGCTGACTTGTACTCCTTTTTGTAGAAGCATGGTATTAAGGCAGCAGTTCCTTAGTGGCTTCACTGCTGAGTGAAGAGAAGGGAATGAGTTTGTGAATCTGTACTCTGTGGGCCCATACTCTTACTCCCTCCCTATGCTGGTGCTGGGAGTTAAGCCAGTGGGAAACTAACCTATTCTTATTATTGGTATTCTAAAAATGAATTGTTTTCAATCCAACCAGCCTTACCCGAGTCATCATGTGGCTACATAAGTGCTAGTGCTGTCGGGAGGGAATCAGCAGGAAAGGCGTAGCCTGAGGCAGGGAGAGGAATGGGTGGAACTGCCCCTCTTCACAGCTGCTCCCACATGTACCTGGGTTTGAAGCGATGGGGCACTACCCCACTGCTGGTGATTTTCACATCATGTTCATTGCTCCCAAAATGTTCTCCATCCCGAGGTACAGCTAAGTCAAATCTAAAGATTGGGTGTACTTTCCAGGCTCGGGTGTGACTGAGACCTCTAGCTGCAGAGGTGGAAGAGCCATGGCAGTGTACAGAAGACAAATATCCCATCTCATTAATGATGGGATGAAGAGCATGCACTGCCTGATTGCGTATTGGCTGTGGCGTTTCATTAAGAGTAAATTCAATTTTCCCAGTATTGACAGCTGCCTGGTAGAGGGGTTGTGCTATGTGGCAGGCACTGAACTGCCAAGAACAAACACCCAGATACAACAATATGTCAGGAACGATATCAGCAGTGTATTTTGTTCTCTTCTTCTGTGCTCTGTCTCCTTGATGAGAAGAAACAATTTCTATGGATGAGACATTAAATATGTCAATCCTGGCCTGTCTGCTAGCTAGGAAATGCTGGAAAGTTAATGTATTTTAAGTGGGAAAGATGGTTCTTATTTGTACTTACTTGTTTCTGGCCTACGTTGGGACTGATTTAATCAAAAGGAATGTAGTACCCCTTCTAAAATGTCCCCCAAGACAATCAAAACCTTTGGTTTTTTTCCTGCCCAGTCTTTCTGATCCTTCCCAAATCACAAACATTTATTGTGCTGTGAGGAAGAACTTTGGAAAGGAACAAGCAGAACATGTTTTGCCATGGAGCATCAGTTTCTTCTGGCCCTAGCACTGCTCTTCCACCTGCTCTGTCCAACAAAATGCCCTCTCCATCAGCAGAGCTTGCTCAAGCATCTTCCCTTCTTGTTGTAAGAGCTGCTCCAGCCCCTTCCAAACACATAATTATAGGCATGAAAAAAAGAAATTTGTTCTTTTTCAGCGCCTAATAAAATGGTGATTCAGGCATTTTCATTTTCCATTGGAAATGCAAGTTCTCGTGCATTCGGAGTGCTCACCAGCACGCAGCCTGAATCTTAAAGGGAGCTCTGTCTGCCCCTGGAAGGGCAAAATGGTTACAAATGCAAAATGCCAGGTGGAGGCTCTCACAAGTAGCTTCATTTGGCCTCACAGTGAAGCAAACCAAGGTCACTTACCTGTCTCTGCACTTACCCCTGCAACATGATTATCCCAGCAAAGCCCCAACCTACACCCAGCAGTGGGCTGTGGAGACCTGGCCAGCCTGGCAGCCTGGAGCTCTCTGGCCACTGGGGCTACACGATCAGCCTGGCATTTGAGACAAATGGTGGAGCAAAGGCATCTGATCAGGCTTAGGATGGCCCTTGTGAAAAGGGTGACAACACTCTGTTCCTAAAATAAAGATGTGTCTCTGCTGTGTCAGGAGATCGCTCATACACAGCCTGGAAGGAAGCAAGATACTTGCTGAAAGGCATAAATTTTTCTAACCACCTTCAGTGGTTATTTTAAGCTCAGGCCATGCAGTGCTATGAATCCCATTCCATTAGGGCTGGAAAAGTGTTAGCCAGGAAGATGGGTGCTCTGGAGCATGAGAGCCCTCTTCCTCCTGCCCACATGCCCCGTGCCTTGCAAAGAAAATCCCTGGGCTGTGACAAGACTGAAAGGATAACAGAGGCAGCAGCTGTGCCCCACTGCTGACAGGTTTTGTGAGGGAGGGCTTGAAAGTCCTCCTGGTAAGCTGGGTAGATGCAGCACATTGTTTGAATTTAGTTTAGAGTGAATTCCTTAAATGGTGTTTTATTGTATTCCTCCAGAGCAGCCAGAGTTGTAGGATAAATATTTATATAGAACAGCTGCTGAGTTAAGAAAAGATGCATCAGAAGTACAAATATATGTTTTTGCCTTTGTTTCTACCCGAAGGTCCCTTAGGACTTGACTCAATGATTCCTGTGGGTCCCTTCCAACTCAAAATACTCTACAATTCTATGACTTTGTTGGAATCAATTATTTCTTATACCCCTTCTGGACATGAGGCGCTTTTCTTGTTTTCATATAATTCAGGAAACAAATGCATTGATGAGGTAAAAAACAAGTCCATGGCTGCTTCTCCTTTATTTTGTGGCCAAACTATGCCCAAACTCACCACCGCCTGGCAGCTTTTCACAGGAGCATACTGGACCAAACCCAAATTAGTGTCTAGTCCCTGTTTCTCCAAGCATTTACACTTTCATCAATTGCTGATGTAGCTTAGTAAAGAGGACCCCTCATGGGAAGGACTGTAACATCTCTGAACATGAGCCAAAATCCTTTAATCATGAAGAGATAATCCACTAAATAATTTGAGCCCAGCAGTCTGCAGGGCATGGGGGATGCTTTCTGGCTTTGCTCCCAAAGATTCAAAAAGTTCTTTAGAAATTGCTGCCCTAGTGCAGGCTGTAAAAGGAAGAGCCAGGAGAAGACAAAATTTCGATTTGGGTTTGTTTTTTTCCCATGATAACATAACTTGCTAAGTAAAAAAAAAAAAAGATATCTTGGTATGTTGGGGAAAAGGTGACATTTCTTCTGAAAAAAAAAAAGATCTTTCCACAGGGTATTTTCTACATCTAATTCACCTCTGGCAAAATGTGGGTGCATTTTTACAAATGGAAAAAGTCTTTCCCTAAATGTTCAAGGATGTAGGAGCAGTGGTACTTTACAAATCACACTGTGTCATGAAATGAACAGTAGATGAGCATGCATGTATTTGTTCATGTGTTCCTAGTGCCTGGAGTGAGCTCTCTCTGGCTGTGTCAGCCTGGTAGCATTAGCAGAAATGCCTCTCCAGTTTGGGCAGGGGTGGGATATGTTTTGGAAAGACAGGAGTACAGGGTATTTGTTGTGTGGGCCAGTCCTTTGAACAGCACACAGGGTAGAGAAGAGGTTTGTCCGTGCCCCAGGGGCGGGATGTTTTTCAGACCTACAGCTCTTAGCAACTGGAGTCCTTTGAACCACTGACAAGGGGCTGATAATGGGAGAAGAGATAGAGACCTGGGTAGTGGAATAGGGACTCCCTTGACCCTGAGTGGTCCCGTTAGGAGAGCAGGGCACGTTTGTTGTCTCAGGGCTACCTGGGAGTATTGGCCGCTCGTGGTTACAAGAGAGACTTTGCTGTTGCCCCTCAGTTGTGGTGGTTGCACCTCTCTCTGTTTAAGTCTTGTTGTGTTATGCTGCTTTGGGTGATCTCAGGTCAGCGGTGACAGCCTCCTTGGAGTCTCACACACTGAGACCTGACCAGTCCCTCACACTGCAGAGCTCAGAGCTCTGGCTTAGGACTCTGCGTCACCTCTGTCCCTCCTTGGGTGAGTCACCTTTGGGAGTGACATCTCACAATGATGCTGTCTCTTGGAGTATGCGTTAGCAATCACTGGACTCGTACCTCTTCCCACCTTTCTTGTAGTAGTAGTCTTCTTTTTTTCACTTTAGGATGTTTGTAGTGAATCTAGGGATTTGCAGAGCACAGATTTGCATAGTTTTCTTTAATCTAGCTAGGTCCAGCAGCAGTAACAGTGTTGGTACGTTCATCACATAAGTACATACTCAGAGCAGCCAGTGTGCTGGTATAAATTATTCTGCAGTTCAAGCATTTTGACTTTTTTCTGATATTTTTTTCATTCAAAATAAATAGATCATGGTTAGATGTGCCTGCCAATAGCTCAAGTATACCTTCAGTTTGGTTCAGTAACATTCCATCTCAACCCATGCTTCATGGGACTTCCCAGTTAAACTTATACCCCATAAGAAACACCAGGATTACTCCTGTCTTGGACTATAGTTAGTGTCCTTCCAGTTAATGTGATCATCCCTAGAATAGAAAAATTTTGAGCACCCAGCTATTTTCAGTCAAGCCCCTGACATGCCCAGCTTCTACCACTTGAAGGGAATGTCATATTCACATGACAGAAAAGCGTGGCCAAATTCGGTTCAATAAAATATTCTTAACTTTGGGGTTACTGTTTCTTTACTGGATTTCAATTTCTATTTATTCTTGAAACTTGCAAGAGGTACATATCCAAATCTGCAAGATAGTTTTACAAACTACAGCCTAGTTCAGATGCATATGTGGGCCTTTTCCTTTAATGATAAACCTCAGCAAGCTTGAAAATTAGTGATACAGACTGACAGATACACCTGAAGGCATCCGCAGCCTTAAAATATTAGCCCATTTTTCACCTTTCAAGTAGTTGTTGGTTTTTGTTTGTACTGTAATATTCATGGAGTGAAACAAAATAAGGAACTGAGAAGAGCATTTTTATGTCATTTTGCGATACCTGCTAAAGTGCACTGTGTGTTTATCAGAACGAATCACTTGTGCAAAATTCTATCCTCTTATTGCTTTTTCTGACACTGTGAAATATGTACATATCAGTGTAGGGAACAAAAGTACATGCAGTATGGGGAGCAGAGATGCAGGTGGGGAGTATTTGCAATGAATTCCTGTGATGACCAGGAAAGAGAAGCCCATGAAGCCAGTTTTGAAGGATGTCCTGTGACAGCCAGACTGAACTTGAATGTGTCCTGGTATATTTCCATAACGAAGCAGAAAATCCCGCAGCGAGGCAGCTGATCGAATGCTGCCGACGGCTCGCTCAGCCCATGCAGGAGCAGCCTCCTCGTCTCCCTCCTGCAGACGGGGTCTGAGCAGGGTGGGAGCAGCCATGGCTTTAAAACATTCCTTACCATATGTCACACTGCTACCTGAGCTCGCCAGCCTGACCTGCAGCCATGCGCAACGCAAACAAAATCCGTGTCCAAAAGATGTGTGCCAGGCAGAACGTGCATTCCTTTTTCTCTCTTCTCTCCAGAACTGTCACTGTGCTTTTTTTTTTCCTCTGTAGTTTGCAGTTTTTCATCACCTGCAAGTCACTGGTGCTTTCTGAAGGCTGGAAATTCTAAAAAAACACACCATCCACCTTCTGACTGCTGTCTATGCTGTGTCTGCCAGCACCACGCAGGTCTCTCGTGGGCATTAAGGCCAATGTCACCCACACCATTACCCAGCCGGGAGGCAGCTGCTGGCAGGGACAGACACTTTCTGCGGAAGCAGGGCAAGACTGAGGCTTCTTAGTGCACAGATGCTTTCAATGAACATATGCTTAATTAAGAGGCAAACTACCACCTGCTCTGCAGCGTGGGTATCCAGGCTCCTTTCAGGCAGGTATTTGCTTTGCTGTGTGCTTATGCTTTTACAGGGGTCTGGAAGCACTTTTGGTAGTGTTTGTGCAGCTGCGCCTCAAACCCCAGGCGTCAGGTGCTGTTAGCATGCAGAGTTGCCAGCTTCATTAAGGTAATTGTGCCCAAGGCCTTTTCTTCCTTATCCTGGTTTAATGAGGAGCCACAGGATCCCCTCGATGCTTCTCGTGGCTGCAGGGAGCTGTATGCGGGTGGGAACTGGAGTGGGTTTGCTCTCTGCTCCTACAGCCTCTGGGGCTGCTGCCATCACCGACAAGGCCCAGCACTGGGTGGGGAAGGTGAGCTCCTAAAGGCAGGTTTTGCTGCTTATATTAGTATCTTGTCTTCTAAAGATGCAAAGAAATTCACTGCTCCCTTTTGAACACTTGCCTCTGCTGGAATGCTGCACAGGTTTGGAACCCCCCATCAGCCCTTCCCTAAGCTTCGGACTCTCAGTCAGCCGCCAAATCCCTGGCAGAGCTGGCAGCGCTGCAGCAGCCCAGGCAGGGATAAATGGGCCATGCACTCTGCAGCGTTGGTGGCAGGGACAGATTAACCCTCTTTTGCAGAACCAGTGCAGTGATGGCAGCTGGTGGGTGGCTGAGAGTCCCCTCTCCCTGGGGTGCCCTGAAAACGGGCTTGTGGCTCTGGGAGCTCCAAATACCTCTGCTGAAACAAGTAACTTAATGTGAGAGGCCAAGCTCGGCCCGTTTTCTTTCTTTGGATTGTTCTCTCTGCACCCATCTCAGAAATGCTTTTTCCACAGGGAAATGCATTTTCTGTGCCTGGTTTATGATGCATGTGACATCTTCCGTGAAAATGAACATCTCTCCTGCAGCATTTTCAGGTTTCTGGGTCCCAAGAGGAGGTAATGCACAAGGATTTCAACCGGAAGTCCCAGAATCTCTACCAAGGAGCATGTGCAGAAATGCAAAATGCACATCTGTGCTCCAACCATGGAACCATGTATTTGTGCCCAGCAGGTTTCCAGCTTTTTCATTCATTAAAGATGATTCAGGATGAGGACAATTTATTATTCACTAAGAGTCATTTTGAATTTTCACTGGCTGCAAGAAGGTGCCTGTGGGACCGCAGGAAAACAATGATGGCAGTGAGACAGGGGCTTGCTCCATGCTGGAACACTGGGTCAGAGCCCCCCAAGAGCCTGTCAGACTGGCAGCTCCTGCCAGGCCAGTACCCAGGTCCCCAAGGGGGTGGCAGGCACTGGGGGGAGCTGGAGCACTGTGTCAGCCTGCCATGAGCTCGCAGAGGCAACGAGCACAGAGCATGAACCTCCAGGGACCCCCAGAGCCTGCCTGGGTTGCTGCGCTGTGTTGCAGAAAGCAAAGCTCTCCTGGACCCATGTTCTTCCAGCTGTGCAGAGACACAGATGAACCAGGGGTTTATTGCTCTACAGGACACTTTTTTCCCTGCTGTGAGAGAGAAACCATCAGCTCAGGTACTGTAAGGTGAGAGGAGGAGCAGGAAGCCCACAGCCAGCTTGTATTCAAGATGTGATAAAGATGCTGTGGTTCCTTCCTGAATGAGTCCTAGGAAGGCTGGTTTGTGTTGTGCCTACAGTCCTGCTGCTGAGGTGACACTGGCCCATGGGGCCATGCCCAGCTGCAGGCTGGGTGCCAGGGCTGTCATTGGTCCCCGGCGAGCGTGCAGGAGCTCGTGGCACTGGGGCTGCCAGCACCAGAAACAGCGGCAGCAGGAGAAATGTGAGCGGGGCTTGGCTTGCTGCTGGCAGCCCCTCTCAAAGTCCCAGGTGATTCCCCAGATGTCAGCGTGAGTAGGAACAGCATTTGCACCTCTTGCTTTTGGTGGGGCATCATGTGCCTGAGCCAGGGTCCAGCTCCAGCAAAAAATGGCTGCACTTCATGCTGTTCACACTGGTCTAATAGGCATTGGCTGCAAAGGCTTTGTAATTAGTACCATGAAAATGGGAAGAACCTTCTAAAATGCAACTATCCCACAGAAACCTTAGTTACTCCTCCTAGCATAAAGCTAACAAGGTAGAGCACTAGCTGTGTTCTTTTAGAGTCTTTTTTTTCCAAATTGAGTTAATCTTATACCTGTGCTGTGCCCAGGGCTCTGCAACAGATCTGCAGGAGGCTGTTCTGATACCTTGTTCAAAACAAAATCTATTGGAACAATTGCTAAGAGGAGAGCTTGGTGTTGGCCCACTGAGACTTTGCAGCATCCTGCATGTGCTTATTATTTGCTGTGATCAATGACACTGCAAAGGCTGTTTCCCAGGGCAGGAAATGCCTTATTGTATAAACAGGCTATACTGGGAAGGAAAACAGTACCCAGGAGAGAAAGCGGTGATGCATTAGAAATAATGGTCTCTATCAGTGTGATTTTGTTGGGCAAGGTAACCTCAAAGATTTATTTAAATAGGGCAGAGATACGAGTGACTGCTGCATTCTCACTTTGTAATGCATTTGCCAGTCAGAGAGCAGATAGCAGTAAAGGCATTGCTTTTTACAACACAAGTTCATTTAAACTGAGGCTCTGCAGTACTTGTGAGCTAAAGCAATACCCAACACTTTTCTCTGAGTAGGAGAAGTGGGTTTTCAAACAGGAATAGCTGCATTTGTGGCTTTTTTTCTGTTCATTTTTTCTGCAAGTTTTAAAGATCATCTGAGGAACAAATATGAATAGATCTGTTTCCTGAGGGGGAAAAAAAGAGAACAACTTAAAAGATTTGCCCCTGTGATTTATTCTCAATTCTTGCTGTGGGGTCAGGATGTGGGACCAAGGGAACCATGGAAATTTCCTTTTCCCAGGCGACCAAGTATCCAGTACAGCAAAACCCATTTTGTTCCATTTAAATGGAATATAGTCCTTGACATTAATGCTGTGGTGGAAAGCTGTATGCAGCCTCTTTCCTATGTTAATTTCCTATTTTATAGGAGAAATTACAAATATTGGGCTTGCATGACTGGCAGAGTGAGAACTGCTCAAGGCAACATAAACAAATAGCTATGAATAACAGATCTAGCGGTAGACAAATGAACACAACTTGCTTGAGGACAAATGAACAAGCAGTACAGCTAAGGTCAAGCTAGTTAGCTAATGTTTTTCTTTGTAATCTGTGCACCTACATTATCCTGTAGGTGGTAATATCCAGAGCTGGTGCGTTAGTACATCTGTGTGAGCCGTGTCCCTTACAGCTTGGTAGTATATCCAGAGATGCTCCCCAGATCTTGCTGGAGGTATATTCGGTCAGCCAAAATGCAAAACCTAAGCTTCCCCCCTCTCATTTCTGTACTGGATGACTGTACTAAAACAGATGGGAAAGGGGCAAAAGCTGCCTCCCTTGTAAATTTTGTGTGTGAGAAAACTGCAGGTCCAGGTTTAGGCAGCTGCCTCCTGCTTCTGAGTGAGTTCTGGCTTGCAGTGACCAGGACCAGGCAGGAGGGGAAGGAGCATGTAAGGGGTGGAAAGAAGCACTGAACCCATTTGTTCTCTCTCATTTCCTGTAGAACAAGGCCAGGGTGTTTAATGATGCCCACTCCAAGGCTCTGGTCAGCTTCTGACTTGGCTGCCTATGGCTGCTCAAAAGTCCCCATCTCCTTCACGGTGCTGTCCCCTGGCCAGTGTGGCAGGCACACCGCGGGGTGCTGCTCTGCACTGTTATACAGGTGGTTTGTTCTACCCTGTTGCTGGTTGCATTTTCATCAGGGAGTGAAGGTGACCTTAGTGTGCACTCAGATTTTTGAGATCTGTAAGGCAGAGCAAGATCTGTGGAAGCAAGTGGGCATTTCCAGTGTCAATTATAGACCTTTACATTCAGCAGCACGCAATTCTAGCACTTGGATTTGCTAGGTACAGAGCACAAAGGCTGCATGGTGCAAAGGGGAGAGGCAGTTTAACTTAGTGCTGGGAGAACAACAGATGTGGGGGTTTCTGCAGTGCCAAAAAATTTGGAGGGAAGGGGCGAGACTTGTCACAGTTAGTCCAACACTCCAACAGAAAAAAATACACTCTGTTTTTAACCTGTTAAAAAGACTTAGAATAAAGCACTGTGAATAAAACAACAGGCAGGCATTTGACTTGCAGAGAAATAAATTTTCTGTCTTTTCAGTTCTTCCAAGTTTTTTTCAAACTAGCACTGTAAAATGTCACAAATTCAACGGACTGGTCCACATGCCAATGTTTGTTTGGGTTTTGTTTGGTTGGTTTTTTGTTTGGTTTGTTTTTTTTTTTGTTTGTTTTTTTTTTTTTTTTTTTTTTTTTTAACTTGGAGATGATGAAACTGATCATTTCATTGACCTGTCACCTGCAGCACAGGGCACCTGCGCTTCTGTTGCAGAGCTGCCACAAGTACAAAGGCTTGTGACATGGACGGGAAACAATGCAGAGCTGTCACACCTCACTGGGAGCAAGCGGTGCCCCGGGCAAGGGACAGAGCCGTGGTGCAGCTGGGGGAAACCTTGCCTTTGGAAACTGCCTCGGCTGGGTGTGGGCACGGGCTGGTGACGGCCAGATGGGTGGCAGGGCGGGCTGCAGTGGCCCGGGCGGCTGTGAGCGTGTCCCTGAGCACCAGGTGGCAGTGCTGCCGCGGGGACCGCGGGGACACAGCGCGCCTGCGGAGGGATGGCAGGGTCCCTCCGCCCCCTCCTGTCTAGGCGCTGAGCATCCCACTCTCCTTTCACCGATTTCTAGGCCACGCGTATTTTCCTAGTGTGAGCCGAAGCTGTGTATTTCAAATTTCTGTTCAGCAGAGAGCCCCACCCTTGAACCCGACCGGTTGCGGGCAGCGGGTGGGAGCTGCCCCGGCGGGTCCGGGCCCCTGCTTCTAAACCCTGGTGTTCAGAGGAGCATCTCGGGCTGCCAGCAGCTCCATTTCCCTCCAGCTGAGCCTCCGGCATGTCCCGGCCCCTGATACAATCTCCTGGGGCAGCTTTGTTGCGTGCGAGAGCCCCGGCTCCCTGCCCTCCCTGCAGGCTGCGGAGGTGTGCCCGGCTGTGCAAGGGGAGCGCTCCCGCTGTGCCTTGGGAGAGGGCTGCTGTGTGCGGAAGTCCTGATTTATTAATATAGGCCTTTCAGGTCCTTGTAAAAGAAATTCCTCTGCATTTATACTCTGGGGCTTGCTTTTTTTCTTTTTTATTTTTCATTTCTTTCTTTTTTTCCTCTCCTCGCCTTTTTTCTCCTTTTTTTTTTACATTCCGCTTTCCCCATTACTCTTTCCCCCTTACTTCTTTCCCCTTTCCTCCCATATGTCTTCCTTTCCTTCCCGTTTTTCCTTCTTCCTTCCTTTTTCTTTCTTCCTTTTTTCTTTTTCTCCTTTTCTCTTTCTTTTTTCTTACTTCTTTCCTTTTTTCTTTCTTTTTCTCCATTTCTCTTTCTTTTTTCTTACTTCTTTCCTTTTTTCTTTCTTTTTCTCCATTTCTCTTTCTTTTTTCTTACTTCTTTCCTTTTTTCTTTCTTTTTTTCTTTTTTATTTTTCATTTCTTTCTTTTTTTCCTCTCCTCGCCTTTTTTCTCCTTTTTTTTTTTACATTCCGCTTTCCCCATTACTCTTTCCCCCTTACTGCTTTCCCCTTTCCTCCCATATGTCTTCCTTTCCTGCCCGTTTTTCCTTCTTCCTTCCTTTTTCTTTCTTCCTTTTTTCTTTTTCTCCTTTTCTCTTTCTTTTTTCTTACTTCTTTCCTTTTTTCTTTCTTTTCTTCCCTTTTTTTCTTCCCTTTTTTCCTTCCCTCCTTTTATATATTTTCCTTTCTGCCTTTCCCTTTCTTTAATTTTTTTTTTCTTTTTTCCCCTCGCTTTCCTCTGGAGTCAGGGAGAAGGGGATCTGTAGCCGGTGTCCTTTGCCCGCCGTGAGTGCGCGGCTCCGGCACCGCTGGGCGGCGCTGCCGCTCCGCAGCCGCCGGGCCCGTGAGGGGAGCGCCTCGTGGGGGTCGTGTTTCCTGCTCGGGGGTTGGGGCCCTTGGGNNNNCTTGGGGCGAGCGCTCGCAGCCCTTAAAAATGATGGAAATAAAGAAAGGGAGGCAGAGGGATGCTTCAGAAAGGCGTAGTTTAAGATAAGAGTTGGTAGCAGTGTCCTTCCCGTGTAAATTCAGGGGTGGGCACGCAATCTGGACTGATTTCAGTAGGCAGTGAATTTTATCCTAATTTTCTTAAATTCCTGTGGGTTTGGTTGAGAACCTCCAGCGTCTCTTACAGCACAAAGAGTGCGCGTTCCTGCATAGGGTATCACTAACTGTGGCTCAGTGTAGATGGTCAGCCCCAGGGGGACAGCATTGTAGCTTGATGAAAAGGAACTCAAACTTGGGTTTTTTTCCCCTCTTTTCATTGGTGATTCTTGTATTGTTTTTCAGTGCTCTCCCTTTCCAGCTCCCATGCCTGGCTCTGTCCCCCTCTGTTATGTATCAGTCTGTGCATCCTTGTGCCCTGGGATTGTCCACCTCCATTATAACAGGGATTTATTAAGTCCCTTCTGATCTCAGTTGTAAATACCAGGTCTGAACTATTCTACATGCAGAAATAAATAAAAAAAAAAAGGCTTGCTCTAATCCACAGACCCTTGGAAACAAAACTGGGAAAGCTTTGGTTTAGGTGCAGCAGTGACCATGATGCCCTCAAATAAAAACCAATGTTAGATTTAAAGGCAAAATGAGGCATTTCCCCAATTTTAGAAACCCCCCCACCCTCCGCCCAAAATTTAATTAATCGCCTGGGGAGCCTTACTTTCTTCCAAGTTTTTGTCTGCATTTCCAATTTTTCCATAAGACACTTATTCCAAGGTATTTTGTAGTTCCCTGCATCCCCCAAAGACAGGGGAAAGCTAACAACATTCTGAGGTTTCCTCAAGACTAACCATTTAAGGGTTAAATAATGTAGAAAAGAAACAAGATTAATTTAAAGTAAAATAAAATAGTTCTGTGGCTCCAATATGGTTTTCTATTTTTTAAAATTCATTGTAGGAAAAGAAGACAACTCAGTGCAACACTGTATTTTTTCACTCTCTTCACGTGCATAAAAAAAGCCTGGAAATTTTCTGAAATTGTATGTGCTGAGAGCTGTAATCCTATAACCCTGTGGGGCGCAGTTACTCTAGTCATGCTGCTGTAGTTGGATTCCTCACTTATTTATGCAGGATGGAAAAGGATCTTTCTGAGTGGGAAACATCTCTGTGAGGCCCTGGTGTTTCTCCAGAGCTGGATGGAGGCTGCAGGACTAATCCCTGTTTTGCACACTGGAAGGACAGGGCTTCCCTGATGCCTATGAGTCTCTTACCAGTCAAAATGATTTTTTTGGTGCAGCCCTGGGGCAAGTGTGGGCCTGGGGGGATTAGTGGGTCCCTACTGCTCCTCTGGTGGCATCTCCATCTCCCCTGCCTCTGGGTTGCTGAGCTCATGGTTCTGGGGGCAGAGGGACTGTGGATCTGAAAAATGAAGTCCTGGTGAAGCAAGGTGGCAACTTTGTCATTTATTGCAGTGCGAATCCAGGAATCCTGTAAACACGCTGGAAGAGCTGGTGAGGGGGGCGAGAGTGGCTGCGGGGCCAAGGCTGCCCTGCAGCATCTGTGCCAAGCTCTCTCCTTATGGCCTCACAGCGGGGAGTGAGATATGATGGGGTCTCTGCTCGAGGTGTGGAGAAGTTGAGCTGCGAGCAGAGGGGATGCTGTCAGAGGTGTCAGCTGAAGAGTGTCAGTCCCTTCTGAAAGGGGAGCCCTTCCTGACAGCTCCGTCTGTGCGAGCACAGGGAAAGCCGGTCTCCTCCATCAGCACCTCTTGCCTGCATTGCGTGAAAAATCCCACCCTGAACTCCATCTGCCCCCCAGGGAAGTGTCTTTGCGAGCTTTCCCATGGGGAAGGCTTACAAAAGCAGTATCATCACCCTGATTTCACAGCTAGAGGAATCGGCAGTGTGGGGAGGAGGGGTACGCACCTGTAGTCACTCTGTGGTCTGGTGGCAGTCGAAGTGAAGTTGGTCAGGCTTTCTCTTGGCATTGAGGGTGATCTGCAGTGTTTGTGTCTCAAATGCTTCAGTGCTGTGCTTGTGAATCAGGCAGAAAGACTCTTTTAAAAGCAGGCAGTCTAGTTTTAGAGCTGGCATAATCATAATTCCTACGCCACTAGGAGCAAGGGGGGAGGAGCAGATAAAAATCAGAAAATTAGAATTTATTACAATAAAAGCCCAAGTGCTAGAAGCCAAAACTGTCATTGTAATGTGAACTCTATTTTGATAGTGTCCTATTACATCGTATAAGAGGTTGAACACGCGTACAAGTATCTTGGTTGGTAATTATCTGATTTGTGATATGTAGCAAATGTGATTTTGTTGTTCTGTACATTATGCAGCAGCAATTCATTTCTGAACAACACTAACTGGCACTATAGCAGTTCAGTGCAGAAATTACAGGCATAAACATATGTTTCGCTTAGGCTGAGTAGTAGCTAAGTTGAGACACCACCAATCCTGGTCAGTGGAGATGTGGGGTGAAGAGCTGAGGGTACATCTGTTCCTAACTCACCCTGCCAACAGAATCCTCCTCTCCCAGATGATGCTGGGTATCCTCAAATGATCCAGCAAGCAGAAAAGACCCGTGCAGACAGATGTGGGTACCAGCTGGCCAGGGGACCCCACATGTGGGAGTTGACATCTTCCCTATTCTGGAATGAGTTTGTGGAGAGTGGTGTCTCTGCAGGCTGCACCAATCAATAGCAAAGATCTGCAGGAGTGGCTTTCAAATTAGATAAGCTTTGGAGCTGATGTCTGAATGATGGTAACAATATAAACACTTAACTGAATGCGCTTCAGTCACTGCATCCCTAACAACCCTTAGATAAGACCATTTGTATTTTATGGGATCTTATTTGCTTTCACTTTATTTAATGACACCACTAAATAAAAACACTCAATAATTGCTGTTGCTTACTTCAATTCATCAATTAAATGTGCAAGGCTATTAGTATAGATATATTTTAAGATGGATCAATTAGCAAAGGTTAAATAAAAAACCCCTCTGAATGCACATCAAACGTGTCCCCATTCTAAGAGTATTAAAAAGAGATTTTTTTGAAAGACCAAAAGTATTGGTGCTACAGATGAGAGAAAGGGTCTCTTAGCTCTTGTTATTGCAGGCCATATCACATAATCTTTTCATAAATGTGCGCAAAAAGCCTCCTTGGAACAGAAGGAGCAGGTTGAGAGCAGCAATGTGCCCACTGGTCCTGTTGGAAGTGTCTTACTCCTCTGATTGCTAGGGACCATGTCTAATTTCTAGTCTAAATTTATTCTTGGCCAGTTTCTACCCATTTCCTCTTGAGCCAGCATTGTCCTTCAGCTTATCTGTCCTCTGACTGCTGTTATTTATGCCCTGTTCATGTTTCTTTCTGCCTGAAAACATGAAACATGTCCATTCTGCTTTAGTTTGTGGCCAGTTTCACTTTCTTAATTGCTCTAGTGCCAGGGTTTCAAACAACACAAGAGAGCATCCTTTGTTTTAAAAAGAAAAGCTTTTATTGAAGCTGCACAATATTGTGGGCATATTTCCTGTTTTACTGAGGGTGTATGAATTCTCCGTATTTTTTTCTATTTTTATTTTCCCCATAAAATTGCAAAGCTGGGTCAAATTTAAGATGACAGTGCCCATGTCAAGTGATTAAATAAATAAAAAGAGAAAGAAGACTTTTCAGACCCTACATTGTGCCAGGAGTCAAGGAAGAAAAGTGAGAGAGGTGTAATAATTGCTGGAGTTATCCATGTGCAAATAATAAGGCTGGGAGTAGCATGTAGCCTTTTCTAGAACAAATTCCTGCTGTCTGCCTCCTTATGTCAACTGGTTTTTTTCAAGGGAAACTTCGCAGGAGTCAGTCTGGCGTGTTTAACTGGAGTGAGAGCTGGTGCCTGCTGCACGGGGATCTCTTGCACACCCCACACAGAGCATTGGTACTGTAAGGGACTGAAGCTGGAGCTTATGGGGAGATCCTTGGGGCATCAGTGAGATCTGGAAGTCTGCTTCATTTATGTAGATTTTGATAATACCAGCTCACGGTTTTTTGGCTCATGGCAGCAAAGACTTGCTGATGAATAAGCAAGGACCTCAAAGTTGTTGAAGGTAATGAAGTGTCTATGAATTACGCTCTTTCACAAGGACATGTTTGTATTGCATATGCTCCTTTTACTGCTACTGTCTTCAAGCTTCTTTACCTGCATCTTTAATGAGGAGACAGACACTGCCCTGGTAGCTACAGGTCTACACGCTTAATTTCCTAAGTGCTGGACTTCGTCACCGCAGGCTTAAAAGTAGCTCTGAGTCACTTCCCTGTCAAATCAGTTTTTTCATCTGAGGGCACCATCTTACACCCCACAATTACAGCATTTGAGGTGGGCTGAATTGGATATTAGAGGCACTAGAAGTATCCAGTTTAGCATCTGGGTTTCTAGAAGTAGCTACTCTAATGGACTGAAGAAATAATAGATTTGCCTCTTAACACTGAGAAGGCAACACGTATTATTGGCATTCTTTAGCAAACAGAAGGGTTCCCAAAGCCAAGCACATGAGCAACAAAGTTTGCATCAGGCTTATGAAAACATGTTAGGGAAGAGAGAGCAACCAGATCACAACTACGCTGGTCCAAGCCACTGACAGGCAGCATAAGCCAACCCTCCTCTAGGATGGAACTGCCCAGTATGTTTTGCTTCACTTCCTTTTTATGGGGAGGTTGCCCAGGAATACAAAGCCTCTGCAGCTGAAACAGGGCCTCTGGAAGATAGAAACACCAGTGGGATCTAACTGCTGAAGAACAGCTACCTCAGGAACTAGGCAGTTTCATAAAAATAATTTTGTGCCTCCTTTTCCCTGGTGCAGAAAATCTGAGACTGTGAGAGTATCAGGATTTGAGCCCCTTTTTCAGCCCTGATCTGGCCCTCTTTCAAGGCTGAGGGATGCTTTTTGGGCAGAAAATCCTAACATGCCTCTGCAGCTAATGGACAGCTGGTCATCTCTCCGTGGAGTGCTGAGGATCTCCGTTGCCTTGTTGCCACCTGTACCCAGCACAAAGCCATGTTCTCCTTAGTTACTGACAAAAATGTCTCTTCAGAAGCCTCCCAATAATTACTCAAGTACCCACTTAAGTGGCTTTTAATTCAGGTGGCATTAATTCTCCTCACCCCCACACTTGTGCATTTTCCAACTGCCAAGCACAGCTAGTCTTCTATATAAGCTTCTGCCAAAAGAAAATGCTAATAACCTGCCCCCTGGTTTATACTACCTTGCATGAGCTTCAGTGAGCCCATAGCATCTCAGGAGATGGTATTTCCAACAGGCTAGAGCAGAAGCATTCAATCATAATGAAAGATGAAAGCTCTTGTTGTGAGTTTCTCTACATCTGACAATATTTGGCAGTGCTACAGCATCTCTTGTTGGGCTGCTGCTGGCTGCCTTGCCAGCTCCTCTCATTATCGGAGGCTGCCCCTTGCCCCTGTGCAGGGGCAGGAGTGCCCGTGGGCACTATAAAAGCTGTGGGGGCAGGTGGCAAGGATGAGCCACGGACGTCATGCTGGGTGTCACAGGAGAGGAAGCTGATGCTGCCCTTGGGGTGGTGAGAAGGCAGCATTTCCATCTTTGCAGCCTTCTTTGTGGGAGTAGAAAGGGAAACTCAGGGATCCTGTCCTCTCATCCTGTAGGACCCAGCTGCATTCAACAGGGAATGCTTTAGATCATGACTTTGTGGGTAAGCAGGGTCTGTTGCCTGTTTCTCCGTAACTCATAGAAGGCATTGCCCTCTCTGCTTAATTCTACTCTTTTACTGACATCAGGTCCAATCAATGACCTGTTTGTAGCAAGCTCCGGCAGCCCTTTAGCGGAATGGTTTTTTCCTATTATGTGATGGAATGAGACCAAAGGGACACTAACTCTGTCTCTGAAGTGAGAAAAGAAATGTGCATATGAAGGAGGAAGGCAGGCAAGCATGGCCAGAGAGGAAGAAAGAAATCACACTGTACAGGAATTCCTTGTTCAAGATAGAAGCTGTAGAGGGGTCATGAATAAAGAATGCAAGGAAACAGAGTTGTCCATGTCCAAAAGCTGTTCTTGCAGAGCCCTAGAAGAGCCATAGAAAGTGGTTAGAACAGCTATTGCATCTTCTGCTTTAGGCCCGTTGGGAGTTCAGCAGTCTGAGAGCAGAAAAGGCCAGAACTGTAATTCATGTCAGAGAGACACAGGCTGGGAGGCTGTGATGGATGCATTCAGAAGGAGTAGCCAAACAATCAGTAGTGGTGCTTTTTTCCCTTGGAGAATGCCACTTTATCAAAACTGTGCAAGGGAGAAAGGAAATAGTCATTTCAGAAGAGCGCATTGCACAGGGGTTTCAATGCCAAGTTTCATGCCACTGCTCTGCCTACTGCAAAAGAAGAGACTTGGTCTGGACAGTGATGAGACCACCAGTTCTACTGTGTCAGTGTGCTTTCTTCTCTTCTGGCATTTCCTAGTGAGCTCCAAAAGGTCTCATTTTCATTTCATGTGGGGAAGAAATGTAACTTTGAATGCAAGATTTTCTGCAGAGTGGATTTCTGTTCATCTTAGCTCTAATGCTGACTGATGCCAGGTGAGTGTCAGAAGTTGGGCAAAAGGGACCAGTTGTGATTATGAGTCTGGTCTGCAGCGTAACTCAAATCAGGACTGCACTGAGCAAGCCCAGTAAGTCCTCCGTAGCAGGCATAATCAACAGGGCAAGAAACTTGTAGCTAAGTGGGATTCGGAGATGTTAGAAGTAGCCTCTCTCAGCTGAGGGTGGTAGAGAGCCACATTCCTGAGGGAGCTGTGGGATTTACAGTGCTGCAGGTCCCTGATCAGAGATCGGACTATCGGACCAGCCTTGTCAGTGATGATGAAAATACTGCTGGCTCAGTACACGGGTGACTTCTCCAGGGTCCCTTGTACCCTGTGCACTGTGATATCAGCTCATCTACTTTTGAAAGAGGTTGGCTCTTAGGGTGAAATGATAGCAAATCCATCACAACTCTCGCCATGTTGTTCTCTTGATGAATTACCTTTGATATTAACAATAAACATGAGCCTTGCCTTGACTTACAGCCTCCAGATCTCACTCTGACTTTGCAGGATTGAGACAGTCCCTCCTTTCACAAATGTTCTTACTCAGAGGTGAGAGATTTATCAGTTAGGGCTAAATTTTCTCTGTCATTTTCTTGGACACTGAGGATCTCAACCATTTGTCTTCTGTGGCCAGATTTTCCGCAACACCAAACTATCAGTGGCCATGGTATTAACAGGCTAAATACAGGTGAGTGCCAAGAGCATTTTCAAGAGTGGCCCCATGTGAATCCCTGTAGATGTGCTTATAACTGCAACCAAGAAACCAAACTGCTCACATCCTTCACTATATCCATATTCTTTGTAGTCCTCAGACCCTCTACATTCTGCCACTTCTGAAGTGTGGCAACCACACTTTGTGACTCTTGTGATATTGGTGTTTGCTGCACTGGGTACAAACATAACAGAGCATTGCTCATTTTTCTCTCTATTGCTCCATCCATGCATTCATGGGCTTGGGCTCTTCTAGCTGCAGTTCTGTGCAGAAAGCTGCTCTTAGCTGAATCTCTCTCATGGTTCCCAATTCCCAGAGTCACTGCTTTCTGAGGAAAAAAATTGCCCAGACTGCACAATTCATTCCCAGAGATTTGATCTGGCTGTGTTAAAAGAAAACTTGTTTCTATGAACTCAGTTTCTGTGTCAGTTCAGTGTATTCTCTTAACCAGACTTACTGCGATCATTAATTACTACTGCATTAGTCTTTGTATCCTTGGCAAACTTAGATTTCCTTCTAGACCACTGATATCTTTATTGGTGTCTGGATTGCAGCAGCTCTGAGAGGCTGGGGAAAGAGGACATGGGATTTCATTTTGCTGGAGAGATAGAGGAGTTGATTTATTGCTGGGGAGGGAAATAAATTACAATGCAAATAGCAAGAGGTGTGCTTGGAAGCCAGGGCCTTGTGGGGGAAGCAGTGTATTCACCCAGATCCTTTTTACCCAGCACTTTAGGTCAGCAGGGGATGAGGGAGTCTTCAAACCTTGTCCTGGCTGCATGACAGCTGTAATCTCACGTTTACATGTAGTGTTGAATATGCGCTTGCAGTATGCAGGAGAAATAAGCAGGTTTTGTTAAGTAAGATGCAATCTGAATGCATGCAACTTCAGAGGCATCCTTAGGGCAGGATTAATGTCCCAGCACTCCTGTACTGCAGAGCTTGATGGCACTGGGAGTACCAGAGTCTTGTCAGAGTTGCTGCTTTTCCTCCAAGCTCTCCAAACTGGAAGGACCCTTTGCTGAGTAGCAGAGCAACGGACTGCCCCGGTAAAGCATTGCTCTGCTGAGCCAGCAGGATTTGAGATATGACCTAGCTCAGGCTGCAAATCCTGGGCCTGTGGATTTGGAGGCTGGATGAAGGGACAAGCAAAGTTTGGGGTCAGGTAACTTTTCATGGCCTCTTTCGGACTGTCAGAATCCATTATGTGCAGATAGACAGATTTATGGGTCTGGAGGGAGTTTGGTATTTCTCCTTGATGGCTTCTGGCCCTTCCTCCCACTCTTGACCTATGCCAGTGCCACAAAGATGCATTAAGGAGCTGGATGTCTTCAATCTCCAAGCCTTGACCTGCTGTGGAGGAGATGGTCCCACAGCCCTGCTGGAGGAGCACGATAGGGGTTTCGCTCTCCCTCCCTTCTTTTTATCATTCTCAATCACATAATCGGGCTGGTTTGCCTCAGCCAAGATGTAATCAGGAAGGATCTCTTTGACTTTCAGAAAAGTCAGCTTGACAGAAACTTTAAATTGAAAAGATTTTCCTGACACACTTAGAAATGGTTTTGGTTGAAATTGGTGTCTGGCTGCATGGTTACAACATGAGGAGTTTTCCTTCCTCCCAGGGAGAGGAAAAAGTATGGACAGCCTCTCAGACCTCCTGAGCCCCTCCTGAGCCTGAAGCTACACTGTGGGGTCACACTCCCCTCTCTACCCAGAGCACACCACCTTCATGCTGGTGACATGTAAATTCAGTCATGTCAATTTACTGAACCAGGTTCAGTGTCCATGGGACCTGGGCATCTCTGGCATTATTGAACCTGTAGGCCAAAATGGGCCACAGGTTGTCATCAAATAGGATTCAAAAGGGACAGTGAGGATGGCTGACCTCTCAGAGGAGGAGAAGAGTAGGAATTGTCTTGTTCTAAAAGTGCGACTACCCTGAGGTCTTGGGACTAAGTCTCTGCTTTAGAAAGAGAAGGGCATGATGTGTGTGTATTCAGCCTCAGGCTCACAACTGGGGTTGTTCGGTGGTGGCTATTCCACCTATTTCACTTGAAGCTTCTGCTCTGCATTGAAAGCACAAGGGATGTGGTTTTTTTCTAACATACTGTCAATGCAGATGTAAGACCTGGAGTGAAATCTCAAGTCCATACTTTCCTTCCTCTTCTAGGTTCTTGTAGTTCCTGTGGCTTAAGGCTATTTAACAGGTAGCCATGGGTGAAAAGTCCCTAAGCAAGTGGATGGAGTAGGTTGCAGGGTGTTGGGAGGAGCCCAGTGAGGAAGAGGAGGTGGAGGGAGGAAGAAAGGAAGAGAGGCAGCTGTCTGTCCTATCTTTTAAATTCAGCAGCTCTAGTACAGGCAAGAGGGTATTTGAGTTTTCTTTCCAGATGCGTAGGTAGCTGTTTCTAAGCCTGGCACATCTGGCTGTGTGCCCCTGGCTCGGCAAGGGTGGGCTCTTGACTCTGCCTTGCACAAGGTGACCTGCGAGCAGTGTCCATCCTTCCGTTACTCCTTGATGGGAGATCCTTCAGCGAGGCCTCCTCCCTGCACTGCCCTTATGACTGAAGTGCTGTGTGGGAGCTGTCACCGGGCAGGTGTTTGCAGGCCCTTTCTCTTGGACTCCTGCCACTTATGAAGCCACAACTGAAGTGCATCACTGCAAGGACAGCAGTTTTTCATGCCCTGATCCCATTTGAGAAGGTAGTGACAGAATGGTTGATGAACAGGACTGTTGGGCTGAGGTGATAAAAACAGATTTGTGATGAGCCCACCTTGAACAAGCCTCAGGTCTGGCTCTGGCATGTGGGACAGGCACTGACCTGTCTGCAGGGAGGTCTCTCTATATGTGGGAACAGTTTGAGATGGTCCCTGCTACTACTCCTTTTCAGGCTTCATTTCAGGGAAATGATCCCAGCAGATGCTTCCAGAACCCTGGAGACAAAAGTCTATTCAGCCATACAGGAGGCTTCTTGAAGAAAAATGCCTCACAACACTTTCAATTCTAGACAGCCACAGTTCCCTTCAGTGAGGCAAAGTTTTCTTGTGTTGCCCTGCCTCCATCTGATACAGGTGACAGTCAACAAGGAGAAATAAAAGCTCCTGCTAAGTAGAAAATCTCATCTGAAAAAGGAAAAAAAAAAGTGAATGTATAAAATCCTAGTAGAATTATTTCTCTTTCTATGCTGCAGTTGGTTTTGTTGTGTTGATGCTGCTTGTGGCCTGCTTTTTGCAATAGTGGTTTCATTCTGCAATCTGCCAACTGCGTACCTGCCCCTCGCTTTAACACCCAGACAGGCCCAACTTCTCCCCAGGCTGGAGCTGGTCTGAAAGACACCAGCTAAACTAATAAATATTTCTTGTGATGAGTTGCAAATTTTGTTTAATTGAATCTTTGAAGGCAAAAAAGGGAGCGAAGGGCCCATTAAATGAATTATTTCAATATAGCAATCAGGTGATGCAGGCTCTTCTGTGTTTATTAAAAGGCCAAGTCAGCTCTAAGCTCAGCTGTGCGAGAACAGCCCAGAAAGCCGGCCAGTTCTTGTACTCTGCTGCTGTTTTAGGGCCAGATCTCTCTCCCTGAATAGCATACTTTAAAGTGGCCATGTGAATTCTTATTAGGCATCCAAACATAGATAGAAACTCATGCGTTGTAAACAGAATTACTCTGCACAGAAACCAAGCAAAATGCAGTAAGGTATTTTCTTTTCTTTATCAGGTTACCCAGGCATGTGTTTTTTCAAAAAGTCCACCCACGCAGAGACTGGGGAATGCCAAAGCTGCATGAATTTTAATTATGCTAGACATGCAACAAGGGGCTACCTTGTAAAGAATAAAGTTAATAAAACATGGATATGGGTTTAATTCTACTTAATAAGCAGCCCTGGCAATGCACATTTTAGATGTAATTTACACAGCGTGGAAATTTGGTACAATTCTTAAGAGGTGTCTGCATGCAGACTTTCAAATTCAACAGTGCCTTCCTATTGGAAGAGATTTGTTGCTATGCTGCTGTAAAATGGTGAATTAGGCCATTCATAATTATTGGCCAGAGATGGGTGTCTTTCTTTTTCCCATTCAACTTCAGCAACATGCACACACATTTTACAGTGGTATTAAATGTAAATCTCTTCCTTAATTTTCATGTATGCATTTTCAGTAGCTCTGCAGATAAAACAGCAAAAAACCTGCATATGTTTGTATCTGTAGTTAGCTCTGTGTGTACAGAATTAGTAAAGCAGAGATATGCTTAATGACTGAATCTAGAGAACACAGCCCATGGCTTTTGAAGGCTCTATGAAAAATAAACAGGATATTCCGTTAGCAACCCTGCGGGAATTATTGCACTTCACTAAGGAAAGATGCCAATAACCTCCGTTTTGACCTAGATAGATCATTCTGTTTAGGAAGGTAAGGGAATGCAATTCTAGATCTCTTCTCTGCTCAAGTCACCAAAGCCCTGAAATTCAGCCAGGCCTTCATTTTAAACCTCAGCACTAAGGACAGAAGAGTTTGTTTATCAAGACATGAAACCTCAGAAATGGCAGTGTCTTGAAACATTGATATTGGTCACTTTCCATGGTGAGTGCCTAATGAAGAGGCTCTTGTATGTTTGGGGTGGGGTGGGGATATTTAGTGAGCACAGTGAGTCTGATCCTCCAACAGCCACAGGGAGTCTGGAACTCTGCCAGATGGGGTCTTTCTCCACAAACTGCAGGAGGAGCACTGGCATGTCTCTCCAGTGTCATCAAAACAGTCTGTCTTGGTCATTTTATGAATCGATGGTACTCTTGCATTCCCTTTTCATAGGGTGCACTGTGCAGCTTTGCAGACTGGGACTGAAGTGAGGAGGAAGCCTGGGGAGAAAAGGCATGGGAGAAAAATTGCCATAATAATTACACAATATAGATATTATATTATATAAAAATATGTTTTAAAATTATATTCCTTAAGGAAAAATGCCATACTGGCCCAGTTTGCTCAAACAATTCAGCTTCCATTGGTAGCAGTGAGGAATGCAGCCTGTGCATTTCACAGGGACTAGTTGGCTTGGAACAGTGTAGGCTGCACAACCCTCAAAGAGATGTAGCTGAAACAGATGAAAATGAGAGATGTTTTGAGCCCTGTTTACCCAAATGGAAGTTGAAGGAGAGAACTTCCACTGTTAGACATGAAAGCACATGGAGGCTTTTCTGTTTCACTTGGCAGCCCACTGAAGGTAATGTTTCACCAGTGAGAATGACAATGCAGGAGCGTGGTGAGGTTGGCCTTCCATTCTCCAGCTCAAGACCACTGTGAGCTTGCTTGGTGTTGATAAAAGCTTGGGCTCTTCAGAAATTTTTGTGAAGTTGTGGCATGCTCTGACTTACGCGTAGCAGATGCGCATATCAGTAATGTCACCAGGAGCTCCTGGCACCGTGCTCATGTTCACAACCAAACCCCATGGACTCCTTGGCCATCTATAGATAAAGACAGACCTGCGTGTTGGCAAATGCAACACTACATTCAGTTTCACGAGCTTTGGCTTAATTTAATTCAGTCGCTGCAGAAGCAGGAAAGACCTGGGAGAAACCTTTCTTCTTAATAGTTGCAGCAACTCTCTTTTCAGATCCACAAATCATCAGGAAAAAAAAATACTGTGAACGACTTTATCACTGATTAGGAACATTTTTAAGTGCACAGCTGCTGCTCCTAGTTTACAGCTACACAACGAAACAAATTAGTTGCACATCAAAATAACTGGAACTTATCTAATATGGAGGGGATAAACCAGCATTTTTTCACCAGAGATTTGAAGACTACAGGCAAAAATAGTATCTTTATATATAGATGGAAAACCTCTTTCTTGAGAAGATAGGAGATCTCCTCACATCCTTTGAAGATGAAGCTTTGGATAATTCACTGGCAGTTCAGACAGTGATTCTCTGATTGCAAACAGCTTTCTTTAGGCCATGCCTGTACCTTGTACTGCAATAAGTCTTTGATGTCAAGTGAAATAATCCGATAGAGAAAATTAAAATATGAAGCATTTTAGCTACAGGAAAGGGAAGGAAAATCTTTATTGATTGGGATGGGCAAATCTGCTCAAAAAAAGTTGGCAGTAGTTAAAAAAAGATCAACAGCCTGGAGAACCTGATTCCACCTTGTTTTGGTATGCATAGAGACTGAGAGTAAAAATCAGAAAGTAATGCCAGAGTTACTTAATCTTTATGGACGTAATGGGTGATTGTTTCAGTTGTCTTTTCCCCCCAATACATTAAAATAGTTTTGAGCTGAAGTCTAGAGGTGAAGAATGTAGAAAATGTTTAGAATTTAGAGGTGAAGTAGCAAAAAAGATTATTTTGCTAAAGCTGGTAATTCATAGGGCATGCCACCCACTGGTTTAAAATGCTCTTGTCAGCTGGGGACATGCATCACCCCTACACCTTCAGGACTGCATTAGTCCTGTCCTGCCATTGCTACATTGCATGTATCTGCGCCTTCAGTTTTGTTCGGTGCAGTTTTATGGCTGGAGATAGGCGGGAGCCGGCCCATCACCTGCTGATGGCGGTGTGTCGTGGGACCGCTGTGGCCGGGGGCAGCCCGGCAGTGCCCACCGTCGCTGTAGCCGCCCGCACGCTCCTCGGCTGAGGAACCGGCCCCCGGCAGAGCAGACTTCGGGCTGCCGGGGTTGTCCCTTCTCTCTGCTTCCACGGAGAAGCAGGGAAAGCCACGGACACGCGAGGCTGGCGAGGCTGGGTGCTCGGGCGCCGACAGCAGTGGCCAGGGAGGCGGCCGGGGTGGCGGCACGAGTGGCAGGCGGCTCCGCCGGGAGGGCTGAGGTCCCGGGGAAGCC